>JBBPBX010004040.1:0-13255 GCA_038048925.1 Garcialebias charrua
TCTTTTTGTAAGTTTTTTAGTATGCTCCACTGGGAGGAGACTCCAGGGAAAACCCAGAAGTCACTGGTTGGATATTACATCTTCTCCTTGGATTACCTTGGAGGAGCTGGAGTCTCGCAGGGTAGAGGGAGATCTGGGTTTCATTCATTCAACCTTTATTTATACAGGCTAGCCTCGTTGAGTCACGGGGACTCATTTACAAGAGGGACCTGTCTCACTCACACCAAACAACCATCCACTCTCACACTCACACCTAGGGTCAATTTAGAGTCACCAATCAGCCTAACAAGCATGTTTTTTGGTCTGTGGGAGGAAACCGGAGTACCCGGAGGAAACCCACGCATGCACGGGGAGAACATGCAAACTCCACCCAGAAAGGCCCCGGACCGGGATTTGAACCGGCAACCTTCTCGCTGAGAGGCAGCAGCTCTACCAGTTGTGCCACCGTGCTATCCAGTCTGGGAGGTTTCCCTCCCAGACTGCTGCCTCCACAACCCAAACACGAATACATGCAAGAATTTTTAATAAAAAACTCAAGTCGCTGAGATTTTTATTATTATCATTATTATTATTATAATACATCTGGGGGGGAAATGTTTGACAATGTTCATATAAACTGCATATGACTTTTGTGTATTTCATTCTGTAATACCAGTATTATTTTTGTAATGTGACTGCTTGAAATTATGATTTTTTAATTGAACTGGTCCAACTGGGCAAGAGGTAATGGTATGTACCTTCACTGACTGTTTTCAGACTGGTAAATAACAACAACTGTGCTGATGTAATCACACTTATTGTGACGAGCCTGCACGAGTCACAGTAACAGTATGTGGACAAAACGTCACCTTCTTTTGTCCGTTCCATCTTTATTTAACTAGGACGTAAAGAATAATATTTAAACAACAGGTTAAAAACTAAAGCTCTCCGTGCATGCAGCAGCTCAGACACAATAAAAACCAAAGTCATGATGAATGCTAAACGTAAAGACCGGATCAGGCAAACTACTTCAATCCTCCATCGTTACCTTGGTTTTGGACCTGGGGGCCAGCGGTTTGAGGACGGGGTTTTTATTCGGTTTCCCTGCAGGCCCACTGGTTGGAGCAGACTTCCTGCTGGACGTCATGTTGTCCAGGATGTTTGTCACTCGAGGCTGAACGGACGGAGACGTGAGTTTTCCAGAAGCAGAAACCTGAACGGATGGAACGTGAGGCAGAAGCTCAGACACGCAGGAGTTGAACACCAACAGATCTGAACGCCATTCGCCTCAGTTACAAACAATGGAGCAGGTCGTTCACATGAAACAGCTCCTTGAACTTAGAGCCACACATCACAGCTTCACTACAGTTGTTTTGTCTTGAAGTGATGGATGAATAAATATGTATATTGAACTATATTCAGTTCTATATAATGACAAAAGCATTCTTATTAAGAACTGAAATTATGCTAAATTGTTCAACATCGCCTCCTGCTGACATAAAATGACCATTATCTTTGCTAAAATATACAAAAACGAGAGTTTTAGTAATATGAATGAGTAGTTTTCATTTCATATAATCAGCTTAAACAAGAAGCTATGGTCGGCACTGATGTAAAATCCTCTTTAATTTGTTGTTAGACTAATAGAAAAGGTTACATAAAATACGTGAATGAATTGAAGCATCAGTGGTTGTTTAATTGTAGGGAAGTGATGAACATGAACGATCATGAACATGAACAATCAGATTGTTGCAAGACATCTAATCTGGTGTTAAAACAAATGACAGGAAGTCCTTACCTTGAAGGGATTTGCTCGTCCACCTTTACCTACTGAAAAGAAAAGTAAAGAAATCTCTCAGATGCAGAGAATACCAGCACCGTCAGCAAAATAAACAACGTTCCACACTAAATATTACAAAATACAACATGAACTGGGATAAAAATGATTTAAAAGACCACTTCGTGTCCCTGACTGCAGCTCTGAAACAAATTCAACTAAACATTCTTTCAATTCAGCACAAAGTCACAAAAAGAAGCAACCACAGATGTTTTTGTGTTTTAGCACGCGTTTCATTTGTGCAGAATGTGAGACACGTCACAGTCCACCAACACCACGTTACAATAAAAAAAGAACAGAAATGTTGATATTTTACAACTACAGTAGTTTTAAGTGATAGTTGATTTAGATCACTTAGTAATCTTTTGTGAGACGCGCGTTGTTGTTTTTAGCATTTTAGCTAGCTAGTATTGCGTGTTAACTAATTAGCGTTACAGGGGAGGTGCACAGTTCGGTTCGGTTGTTTGAAGCGCTCTGTTGTTAAGGGGGCGGGGCGCCCTCACGTATTACGTCATGAAATTAGCATATCATTATATAACTTTTTTTGCCCGGGCAAGTTTTTTTACCGGTATTACCGGGAACGATATATGGCCCAGCCCTATTCTCAGCTTCTTTTTGCAGAGAAAAACAACTTTTTAGATGAAGGCATGGGTTTCAACCGTGAACTTTTGGAGCTTTGACAAAAACAGAGGTTTTTCCCCGAGGTCGGCCTGTTAGCTTAGCTCGTAGCTTAGCTTCTCATCTTAGCTGTTTTTAATTATCCAAAAACGTGATTTTTGGACGATTTTAAAGAGAAAAGAGGAAGGGAGGGGTCGGTGAAGAGCACTAGAGTTGAGCTTTTTGTCGTCCAGTATCTTCAGTAGAGACATGAAGAAACGATAAAGCTGATAAATGAAAATGAGGTTGATAGTTTTCATTTATCATGTGATTGATTCATTTATCGCAACAGGCCTATGTTCACATCTCTTAATTGGAGAAACTAAACTGTAGAAGACCGTTCAGTCTGACGGATTTTAGTTTTTTCCAAACCTTATAACAAGAATAAACAAACTAAAGAACAGAACAATGTTAGTCTGGTGTATTGAACATAAAAACATCTAAAATGTAAATAAATATAACAACAACAACAGTCAGTCTGACTGCTGTTGTGGACTGTTCAGTGCAGGAGGTGGCTCATCCTGACCTCCACACCAGAGGAAGCGCTGTTCTGCAGGGAGTGTCTTTTTCTACCGTTAGATTATTTTAAGATAAAAACACATTAAAGGCTATAATGTGCATTGTTGGTAATGCTGTGCTACAAAAATAGAAAATTCGAAAACACTTTAAAATACAAAGTTGATGTGTATGAAAATTTCAAGCCACCTTCAACAATTCCCACCTGGCAACGTTGCTCCACGCTCTCTAGACATTGAACTGAGAAAGGTCCCGGATTGGAAGCAAAATGTTTTCAACTACAGAATATAGTTTGTTAGTTTTGTTTTATTTCAACTCTTTTTGGAATCATCAAGTCTGTTTTGTAGTTGAGATGTTGTTTCTTCTCGGATTTTGGCTAAAACTTGACGTCACTTAGGCAAAAACATTATCGCTATAGTTAAACCAGTGTTTCTTTTACTGTTGTTCAAGAAGTGCACCCCGCCCTGTCAACAAAACTGAGCACCCTGTCTACCTTCACCCCCTCGCCAACAACTGCCTGCACCGACGTGGCGCTAAGCTAGCAGCATGCAATAGACACGCAAGCTAAAACGCTACTGGAGTAGTGCTCCGCTTCTTTCATGCATCCTCAATCGAGAACTGCCTGCACAAAACACGCAACTCAGACACCCCCCAAAGAGATGAACACCATGCCAAGGCAAGTGACCATGGGGAAACACTGTAAACAAATTCATTTTTCAGTAAAAACATTGCCCCTTTTCAAAAAACTTCACTGATCCTCTTCAGCTACAATTCAGAAATTAGCTGCCAACATTGAATGAACGTCTGTCATTTTAAAGCACAGGACAAAAGATTTGTGCATCTGTCAAGGGAATATGTATTATTTGCACTAACCATGCGCCATAATTTTCCCTGCTCTGTGACTGTGAATAATATTGAAGTGTTTTATGTAATAATCAGACTTGATGTGACCGGTCAGTAAGGGACAGCAAGAGACAGTTCTTAGCTGACTGATGTGATTACAGTGACATAACTTCAGAGTCCTTGAGAGCTGCTGGCTCCCAGTTTCCTCCCACCACTGACCACAGCTGAGTTTCTGATAACAGTCGGACAGGGCAGGGAGTGGCTCGAGCCTGGAAGGTCTAGAAAACTGATTTTTTTTTTTTCTGTTCAGGAAGTCAGAGCCTCAGTCAGGTGAAGGCACTGATAAGTTATACTTGTATTGATCTTCAGTGATTGCTGGCTGTTCTCCAAAGCTTTGTAATAAATCTGATGAAGTCTACACCTGGGGCCTCATGTATCAACCATGCGTGCGCACAAAAACATTGCGCACGTCACTTTCCACGCAAAGTGGCGTATGTATCAAATCTGATATGAACGGGAATATCTGCGCATCCACGTACAAATCCACGGCTGCTCCCCTGCTTGCGTACGCACGTTTCTGTGGTTATATTTCCTTTGGCGACACTTACAGGTTATTCAGAGAAACTGTGTCCATGATATGAAAATAATCATAAATCCCACCAAACACACATGATTAACAATTATTACATCCACATGGACGCAATTAGATGAGTGGATATAAAAGCATGCGCCAAATAGTGGCAACGATATTGACAACAATGAGATGTGATTTCTTTAAATAAGAAGTTAACCAAGCTGTACCAACACGCCTACGTTTAGGTCAGTGTGTAGCGCGGTTGCCTTTAGTTCCAAAGGTCATGAGTTCGAATCTCGCATGGTACAACGTTTCTCTTTTTTTTTTTCGTTCCAGATTTAAATACACATGAAAACTATTTACAAAACAAGAAATCGTCTGCTTCCTTTCATTTCATGTATTGTTCTATTTCTTGTTGTTTTATTAAATAGTTTTCCTGTGTTCTTTAAATCTGGAATGAAAAAAAAAAACGTTGTACCAAGGGGGAGTCGATCTCACGACCTTTGGGACGAAGGGCGGGCGCGCTCACCACTAACCTATACAGGCATGTTAGAGCAGATGGGTCAACTTCTTGTTTAAAAGTGGATGGTATGTTTTGCGCTAGGCGTGCCGAATAAAACCTTTTTCCGTGCTTCTCTGCCTCACTCAGAAGTGATTCCTGTTCACAGTCCGTGAAGTTCCTCTTTTTTCCACGTTCCGACATGATTTGCAATGGAGCAGAGACGACATTCCTGTCGTGCATGGCATATTTGAATGACTTTGCATATTCATACGGAGGCGTGTCAAGGGCGGAGTCGGCCACTCTCTCATGTGCGCTCAGTTCCACGTTGATTGTGTTGTACATAAGGAATGTGCGTGGATTCCGGTGTACGCACAGTTTGATAAATCTGGATTTTTTTGTGCGTGGACACTTTTCTGGATTTGTCCGTACGTGACTTTTCAGTAAGAAATCTACGCAGGTCTTTGTACATGAGGCCCCTGGTTGTTTTGGGAATCTCTTTTTTTTTCCACAACAGCATCCCTACAAATAAAACATTTAAATTCTTAAAATGACAACCAAAGCTGGAATTAAACAAGAGCGTCGACTCACTTGGTGTCAGCGATGGTGTAACAGGTGAAGCTGCTTCTTTAGCGAACGGATTCACGCCTAAAAACAGCAAACAGAACAGAGGATGATCAGCTGGAATCGGTTAAAAAGGATAAAGAAACAAAAACGGTTAAAACGTACGCTTTTTTGTTTCAGCTTCCTCCTCCATCTCCTTCTCCCCTCCTTCCTCTCCAAGTTCACCTCCTTGCTCCTCTTCCTCCTCCTCCTCCTGCTGATGGTGTTTGGTGCTGTGACGTCCTCCACCAAACCTGTTCAGATACAGTCAGACACACCCATCTCACTCCATGCTGCAACAACTTCTTTCTGATGCACATTTCAAAAATGACTTCTCTTTTAGCACCAACGTGAGGGTGAAGATTGTGGAAGAGCTTCTTAAACTGCATGAGAAGCTCAGATATGTAACCTAGATTAACATTTAGATTCATCTATACACGACTCACCCTGTACCAATCAGTCATTTAAGATGAAGTGAAGGCTGATAATGAGCCACAGTCTGAAACTTACATTAATTAGCTTTTTTTAATTGAAGGATGCAGTTAGTACATCAAAGTTACTACATTAATGTCATTATGTGGTTGGCACCGCAGGAGCCTCACACTGCAGTGAAAAAGGCTGATAAACATGTGGTCATGTTGTTCCTCGACTTATTTGTATTATTAATAAAGAAAACAAAGACCAGGTGATAGAAAACTCTTTTCTGTTCTGTTGGGCACTGTGTGGGGAGGGCTGGACAAACTGTGGCTCCACCAGCTCCAAAAGACAAGAGACCTACCTGTATGTTGTCCAGACGCTGTCTCATTGGAACGTTCTTCCCTTTACCTTCTTGTTGATTTATGTTGCCTTTCTTTGATGAAAGTCTTCTCTTCTCTTACAGTTTACTCACAAACACTGACTCCTGTTTCTTCTGCTCATTGGATTATTTGTGGGGTTTGTTTTAAATGTTCTAATTTCAAGTTGCAGTGCTTTAATTTTTAAAAGCTTTCTTGATCACAGTCCTTCTGGGGACTAAGGTAACTCGGGTCTGTGCTGGCTCTTGAGATCCTGAGGCTGCAGGTTCGAGTCCAGATTGCATCAGTTAGGGCATCCGGCATGGAAAAATTGCCAAAACTCTTGTGCAAGTTCACTTAACGTGGGGACCCTCAGAGAGGGGATCAACAGAAAGAAAAACAAGAAAAAACTTGACAATATTCCTTCTTTGCAGAGCATTTAGATACTGGAAGCCATCTTTTATAAGATAAGATGAGATAAGGTAAAACTAGGGATGTACGATATTATTGGCACGGTATCGGCCAATATTAGCGATAAAGTTAAATGTCGGACATTCCATCAAAATAACTTGCGAATATAAAAGGTGCAGTTTTTATAAATTAAATATTATATTATATAGATTATATATATATATATATATATATATATATATATACGTATAGATATAATATATATATATATAATATATATATATATATATACATACATATATAATTTATATAGCTCTGTTTTTGTATGACAACCCAGTGACAAGGATGCCTGCAACACCAGCACAATGTTATGACATCACGCGCATCGTTGAGTTTAGATTTGTGAAAATTTACAATGTGCACTGTTCGAGTGTTGTCATTGTGTTAGAGAGTACATGTCATGAATAAATTTGACAATAAACATAATCCAAGTTGAATTGTTACATCATTTTCCGTCCCCATTTTGTCATCTGCATTTGGTAGCAGGTCAAACTGACAAAGACCATGCAGAATAATGTATGTCCCGATGACCTGACTGAAAATTGTTGGCTTGTATACCTGGATTATTGAGCATGGACTTTGTTGGTTTTGAACCAGTTTGACATGACTGTCGACGAGGGAGAGGGCCAGCACCTGAGGAGGGGGCGTGCCAAAGAGACCATCTTACACCAACATAACTGGTTTGTTCCACTTTGGAGTAAGCTGTTGGGGGAAGAATCAGTTTTGTGTTGTGTGTTTCTTTGACTGTAAAGACTTCTGGATGGAAGGTGAAACGTTTCAGCACACACACAAAAAGAAACTATCCAGATGACCCGACTGAAAATTGTTGAATGTATTTTAATTCCCCAGCAGAGAAAGCTATGTGGTCTCAAGGCCCTGTTTACACGGACACTGTGTGGGGGAAACGGATGTTTTGGGTATGTTAATTAGGTGAAAAGTTTTGCGTTGACACTGTCGAATTCTGTGGATACGACTCTCTCCCCCTGCACCCCCCGTCCTCATGATTTCACTGTAGTTACCATGCTGGGCCATTAGATGGCGCTGTGATTTTTGGAACCTTCACTACTACGCATGCGCTGCCTGAGGTAAACAGACCAGCTGCCTCGTCTTGTTTTCCTCTCTGGCTAAAATCAGCTAACTACAAGTTGTTGTCAACAAGTTAACAACAAGTTAAAGCTGGAATTTGGACAAGAGTCAACAGATTTGAGTCAGTGGGACCCGCTTCATCTAACAAGCTGCACACTAGACGCTGAGACTGTGGACCAGAACCAGAACCGCTGAGTGGACTGTGGACCAGAACCGGACTTTACTCCGTGATACAGCTGACTTACAGCAGGTAAATCAACGTTCTTAATATAATGTTTGCTTGTGTTTACTTTGATCACACAACAACTGAGTTTTTATTTATTTATTTATTTATTTCTGCCAGGTGGAGAAGCTGTCGTTGACAGGCTGATGGTTCGGCGGTTCTGATGGGTCCAGATGAACACACAGCAAGAGTCCAGTTCATTAACGTAGTTACAGTTCGGTTCACGTGTTTTAATAGTGTGTTCAGTTTAATTCTCAGTGTTTGTGTTTAAACTTTGGTGCTGAATAAATAAATAAATAAAAAATAAACCTGGTGTCTTCATTTTCACAGCACGTTACGCACTGTTTAAAAAATGTAACGAGTCCAGATAGATACTGTAGTTCAGATAAATTTACATCTCCCACGCCAACATAAATACTGTTTATTATTGTTAAACTGTTATATTTTGCAGCGTGACACGTGAAATGTCAGACTGTCCGCGCGTGCGGGCTGCGCGCATGTGGTTGACACAAAAGCTCCACGGGAGATGTTTACATTATCAGCGGGGGGTCAGCGAAAAACTTCCACCTTGAGAGCAGGGTCAGAAAAGTATCGGTGTCATCGAGGGGGGCCAGCAGCGTCGTGTAGGCGATAAGCAAAGTCGCAAAGAGAAAGTAGCGGTTACACTCAAAATACGCACCGTGTAAACTGGCCCTTAAAGTACGTGTATGGAAAAAAATAAAATAAAAATCTGTGTCTGTATCGGTTATCGGCCAAAAATTCAATATCGTGCATCCCTATAGAAAACTTTATTGATCCCACAGGACAACCAACATTTAGGGCTGTATCATCCCTCAGGGCTCTGGAGTCATGCAGCCCCATATTATGACACTCACGTCTCCGTGCTTCACTGTAAGTTCTTAACAGGTCAGGGTAACTCCAAACGTTCATCTGAGATAAATAAAATCATCTCCATCTCTTCTGACCTGATCTCTAGTCTAACTAAATGTATTCCTACTGGTTGGTTTTGTGGTACTCAAACACATTTCATTGGGTGTATGTACCCCACCCCAACAGAAAAATACAACAACAGAGAGGGATGAGTTTTAAACTTACCCAGAAGTTTGTCTGATAGTGGAGTAGTCCGGCTCCTCCTGCTCCTCCGGCTCGTCTTCGTGAAGCTGGGTTGTCTTCTCCAGAGCGATCTCACTGAGCCGCTGGGCCAGGGCCATCCTCCGGGACCGGGACGCGTATCGAATGGCCAGAGTGACCACGTTCTGAGTCATCAGGTCTGCCAGCTCCACGCAGCGGAACTCCCTGTCCAGTTTACAGGACAGCTGCAGACACAACAGGTCAACGTTTCAGGAGGGCTGGAGTGCACATGAAGGCCTCTGTACACAGTCTGGGCTTTTGACTCAGTACTGCTGCGTTTTACAAGAAACACTAAGATGAGTCATGTCAAGTGTACTGAAATAACTGTCAAGTTTTTATTATTTAGTCTATTTAAAAAGCTAAATTAAAAAGAACATATTTGGGTAATTTGCAACTTTGAACAGTTGGAGGTGGAAAATATTGGTTGGACGGTGAAAACAGTAAACGGATTTAGTTATCCAACGTCTTTCAGTCCAACCAGGATACTCAAAGCTCTTTACAACAATCTGTGCCTCATTTACCTCCAACACACACCCACACTCTGCTACATCTGTACAAAGAATAATCATTCTGAACCTGTAGAGACTACTCAGAGCTTCACATCACATTCATACACTGACTGGACACACATCAGAGGCAGTGAGGGGTTCAGTGTCTTGCCCAGGGACACTTCAGCATGTGACTGTCGACTGGAGGAATTGAACCTCCAACACTCAGACAAACGTTCAACCACTGAGCCTCAGCTACTCCAACAAAATAAAATAAACGATGCACAAAAGTTGGACAGCAAGGATCTAGCTACAGAAATCTCGCCTTTTATTTCACTCCTTTAAGGTTAGTTTGGCAGAAAACAGAAGAGAGACCTGAGGGTCTGTCCTCCTCAGTCAGTTTTTGGTCACACTCAAAGGTTTATTATTGGTCAGCTGGGCCTTCAGCTTGGATAATACATGTATATTGTTTGTAACCTGCGTAACTCTAACTCTGAGGACCTACAGACCAGTTCTGATTACATCACTCTACTTTCATTTTCCTGATCTAGACACTAAACAGGAAGTGCTTTCCTTCTCTTCATACATCAGGTACAACATCTGACTTATGATTTTCTTTTATCTACACTCACTCACAACAACCTAAACTTAAATGCCAAAACTAAACAGAACAAGGGCAACCCAGCTGAACACATATCCTAAAAAAAAGTCCACTAGTTTCTGTCTCAAGACTACCCAGCAGCCCCTGGGGCTCTTGCATTCAAGTACAACATGTAATTTCAAGAATTCAGATGGAGCAGTAAGCCACAGAACGTTTTGTTTCTGTAAGATTTTATCATACCTGTATACTGAAACCAAAACACAACTTAAATATTGAACGTCATCAGTCTAAACCTAAATGGGGTATTTAATTTACATTTTTTTGGATGGCTACAGTTTCTGTGTGGATTTTCAAATGTACAGGTTACACTTGAATGCATCATTCAACCTTTATTTTTATTTAGGCAGGTTAATCTCATTGAGCCTCGAGGACTCATTTACAAGAGAGACCCGTCTACAAACTAAAGAATGATGACAACAGCAACAGTAGATTTTCCAAAAACCTATATACTTAAAAAACTAAAATAAAAACATTTTAACACCAACAAGACACTCTCTGTTCTCCTGACATTATGAGACAGAACGTGGTCGTGGGATGCTAATCCTCCGTGCTATTGTCTGAAGACTTCTCAGCTTCCCCGTAGCGATGCTGCTTTGAACGGACCATCAGATTAACAAATCCAGCTCTGATGAGGAGGATTTGTCCATACTGGAAATAAAACAGGCAGCTCCAAAAACACAATTTAGTTCTTTTCAGCAAAATGAATAAAAAGACTAGCGTAATTTTCACTGTATAAGTCACAGTTTTTTGCATAAATTAGCATGCCTGCGACCTTTAAAGAAAAGCGACATATTTATGTTTTTCCACATATTTATAAACCAATTTTTAGCTGAGATTTGACGATTTCATTCATTCTGACATGGAAAATATTGAACACTACCATTTTCAGCCACTAGAGGACCTTCAACGAATATGGCAAGCCAAGCGTCTCATTAACAGGTAAAAGTGGCTATTAATGAGACACTTGGCTTGCCAAATTCAGCCACCTTCGTCTCGCTCTGGAACTCGTGGCGCAAACATCAGATCAGCTGCGTTTCATCAACCAGGTGACACGCAGCTGATCTGACCGTCAAAGTGCATTTATTAAGGAAAAGTTCAAATGAGACACAACTTTACTGTAATGATGAGCAAACAAATAATTGTTTTTAAGTGTTAATGTTGTTAAATTCTTGTTAAAGTCCTCCTGTGCACACTCCTGTGGCTGTCATTTGCAGCCAATCGACTTATTGCACAACACACATTTCCAGGTCGTCAGCGGTGACGCATAATAGATGAGACTTATATGGCAAAGTGACAGTTTTTTTTTCTTCACTTTATTAGACATATTTGGACTGGTGCAACTTATACGGCGGTGCGACGTGTACGGCAATAAGTATGGCAGTAGAAAAAAAAACCTCATTCGTGAATAGTGCTGATAAAAAGTTAATTTCAAAGCAACTTTCACCACATTTTATTTTCTGTCAGTTCCAGTTGGTCTTCCTGTTTGGAATATTATCTTGATCTCACCCTGAAAAAAGTCATGCAAACAAGCTAGCCACATTGCTCATGTAAGTGCTTTGAACACACACAACTACAGCTGTTACAGGATCGCCCGCAGGGGAATCCTGAAGTCGTACCTCTGTGTGCTTTGGTCCCACCCACTTTACATTAACATTGTGACTGGTTGATTGTCCTGTCAGTTATTAATTAAAGTCATCCTGCTGAGACGTTGACGGAGCCGTGCCTTCTCTTCTCACAGTCAAGTCTTAATCAATGAGTGCTCCTTCAAACATGGTTCAGCCTGGAGTCAAAATTTACAGGAATCTGATTGGATAACATCCCTGTCATGAATCAAAACGTTTTTTGCTAAACTGCAAAGTAGTTAATGGGGAACAAATTAGCAAAAAATAAGAAAAACTACGGTACTGTGAATACATACCGTATTTTCCGGTCTATAAGTTGCACCTTTTTGCCTAATTTGTGTGCCCTGCGACTAATAGAGAGGAGAGACTTGTTTATGGATTTCCCCCCATATTTTTAGACCAATTTTTGGCTCAGATATGACCGTTTTTCATTTTGGCAAAAAATGGTGCAGTACCACTTTTGTCCGCTAGGGTACACCGACCGTTCCAAGCTCATGTGTCCAACGGCAGCCTCCTCTGGTCGGACACACTCTGTCGCAGCCCGGTCTCCTGCTCTCAAGGTATGAACTATTGTTAGCTCAGTGTTTGTTAGCAAAATAAGTCAAGAACCACAGGACAAATTTTGATCAAACTTACAGAAATTAATCACTAGATGGATATTTACAACTGATTAGCTTTATGAGATGTTTGAGATAAAATTCGATGTTTTATAACCGTAAATGTGTCGCGGTTAGCTTAGTTGTTTTTCCGGGTACTTTTTAGCAAATAGCTCATAAACCAAACGGCAGATTTTCTTTAAACTTACAGAAAGTAATTACTTGGTGTTTATTTACAAACTGTTAGCTGTTGGAGATTTTTGAGCTAAAATTCAATTTATTTATAATTCATTTTCGCAGCGCACGCGACGGTTTGGAAGACGTCAAAGCGAAACAATTTAAATCCAGCAGATTTGACCATTTCGTGAATTTTGGAAAAATAAAAATAATCTTAGCGTTAATCAGTATAAAAATCTTCTGTTAGATCATATTAGTCTTGAAACAGCATCTGCCGACACATTGGATCAACCTATTTGGCATTCTTTGATCGGCTCCGTTACGTAGTGAGGGTGGGGGGTCTGGGATGTGGCCTTGTGGGGCATTGGGACTGGAGGGGGGGGAGGTTGGGGTTTGGGGCGCCGGGGGGTTAGGGCTGCTTGGGCGGGGAGGACCTCGTCTTCGACCTGGGGAGGACCGGGGGGGTTCTGGGGGATATCTGCTAGGGGCGGCATGCGGGCCCTCGGGTGGTCGGTGGCG
>JBBPBX010004040.1:19446-32147 GCA_038048925.1 Garcialebias charrua
TTTAAAGTCAGTGTTAAAGCAAATCATTAAGCTAAATCCCTGATAAAATTAGGCAGACTAAATGGCCCTGCATACTCCATCCAAAGCGCTGGAATAGACTCATTGACATAGCTGCATGATGAAAATTGCGTCTTTTGTAGCTTCGCACAACCTTCTCAACACAAGACCCAAGCTGAACTTTTTTGCACAGGTGTATGCTCCAAGTACAGTATTGTGTGATTGCGTCAGAAAATTGCGGGCGTGTTCAGCAATATAGAAATGCAATTGAACCTTCAACTGTACGATTCTTCAAACACACTAAATTAGTCAAGTAGCCAAATACGGTACTCATGGATGGAGATTGTGCAGACATCGTGTATGAAGGAGTATGTCTGCTGAAAAGTGTGGTACAGTACTTTTTCAACTGTATGATTCTTCAAACACACTAAATTAGTCAAGTAGCCAAATACGGTACTCATGGATGGAGATTGTGCAGACATCGTGTATGAAGGAGTATGTCTGCTGAAAAGTGTGGTACAGTACTTTCTTCATGATAGATTTGTAGCCAAAATGCATGGACAGGCAAAATGCATGGACGGAGTGTAGACTCTGGCAGGAAGAAACCCGCACGGTGACATATACAGCAGCAGGAGGGGTTTCTCAGGACCTCTGTTCCTGTGTCTGGTGGAATATGAAAGATGTGCACAAAAACAAATGTCCCGCAACCACGCCTCTCCACAACATGTCCTGCTGCCTTTAACAGGAGCGCAAGGACATGCTAAAGGTATTTTTGCTCCTCTGACCAGCCAACTGAGCTGAGCCTCAGACACAGCTCAGAATCTCAATACTGGGGCCGCAGTAAGATTTACAGCAATTATGCAATGTGATGATATGACTTAAGCTGGTCAGATGGAAAGAAATGGTCATCTTGTCAATGTTTTTTGTCTACCACATGCTTCAAAATGGTTTCATTACTCATTTGTAAGGTTGATTCTCCTTTCAAATACAGCCAGACTCTCTCTGCTCAGGCTGTTATGCAACTCCCACTCCATCCATGCAAATCCACCAACGCAAGTGACTGGTAACCTTCCAAACCGTTGTCAAGGAGACAGAGCAAGATGGTGTTCATAGATCTTGAGTTTTACCATATAAAAGATAAAAAATTAAAAGAGCACAGGAACTGAGACATACTAAGCATGCTAACGTACTAAGCTGAACTGAGCCTCGTCACCCCAGCAAAGGGTATGTGCTCAGTAGACAAGTTCAGCTGTAGGTCACTGAGGGTATTTTCTACAGCAACAAGTCTTAGTTGCCTTGTTTTACTTGTGAAACTCAGTGGGCAACATTGCACTGACCTGTAGCATAGTAAAAGGAAAGACAGGACAGAAATATACCGTTTAGTGACTAGAGGAGGGGTTTAAGTGACAGCTGAGGAATGTCTATCCTCTTTCTTTGCTATGGTGTCCAGCCACCGTCATGTAAGGAATGCCCGAGTAGGATGATGGGACTTTAAATGCTACGCTCTGAGAAGGGTTTAGCTTATGAAATGTAAATCATGAAACTACCAGTCAATCTGAATCTACTAATCAGTTTAACGTCTCATTCATCTCTCTTCTACCCACCTACATCTGTGCAGTTTATGGTTGGGTAAACCTATCGGCATTATATTACTTAAATCTAGGGATGCACCAATACCAGATTTTTGAAAACCGAGTACAAGTACTTACATTAAAGTACTTGCTGATACCAAGTACCGATACAAGTACTAATTAATATTTTTTTAATCGTTCTAATTAACTTAAACTGTTTATTTTCATTAGACACTTCAAACATAAATAAACAAAGTACATTACTATTGGTAATCTGTAAAGTATGTCCAAACTTGTACATAAAAATAAAATGTTTTACATTTGAACTTTTACATAGTCAATGAAATGAAATGAAACTGGTATTGGGTCCTGTAGTATCGGAGCCCTTTTATGAGTAAGGGTACGAGTAAACGCACATGGTATCGGACCGATACCCGATACTGGTATCGGTATCGGTGCATCCCTACTTAAATGAAATAACGTTCATGGTCAAGCTTACAGGTCCTCCAGATGCAGAAGGCCTGTGACTTGCATGCAGGCGCAACCTCTTGCCTAAATGATACCAGGTCAGCAGTGCAAAGCAGGGCTACGGACTGTGAGTCATATCCAAATTTAGTAGCTCCTGAAACCCAGTTGGGAGAACTTGTGATATTTTTAACTCTATACTGGTCATCAAGAATGGCAGCAATATTAGAAATGAGAAGTGAGCAATCATAACATGACACCTTGAAAAACAAAGTATGTCTTTTTAAAAGGTCAACTGTTCTATTGAGTTTATTTATGTAGCACTAAACAACTAAAGCCATCTGAGAGTACTGTACATTACATTCACATATTTGTCATAAATCAATAAAATGTAGGACAGACATGTGAAAATAACTAGTATCCTACCGTTTCTCTTCTTCTATCCTTTGGAGAAACACACAAATCCCTACATCATCCTTGATAAATGTCTATAAAGCCCCAAAATCCACGGATCTCATATTGATGTGAAACACACAAATAGTCCCAGGAGCTTCCTGTCTTTAGAGATGATTAGATAGTAATAACACTGTTATTATAACAGCATTGCAAAATCTTTCCTCACTGGTGCTCATTCTTCTGCATAACTCCAAAACCTGCAACCTGATGAGTTTGCATAATGGCCTTGCCAATTCCAGATTCAATTATAGCGGATTATGAGCATGAAAAGAGTTTATCAAACTGCATCATTACGCAGTCATACATACTAGAAATTTTGCTTTTTAAACTTTCAGCTAATAATTTTTTTAAGTAAAAAACAAAAAGAACTTTGTAAAACAGCTGTGCTCTTAGCAGCCCTCACACTTTCTTGCTTCAACTAGGCATGTGGATGTGAGCAATGGGGTGACATCACTGTTGACTTTTGCCAATATTAAAACATTTTGACAGGAATTATTCTGTAATCCTTAAATAATTTGTTTGCTATCAAAGCGAGCAGAATGAGAAACAATCCTTACCAGAGTTTTAAATGGACTGCATATGCTCATCATAATTGTTGTGACGGTTACTGTGATTAGTAATAATTACGCGACGGGGCACTTAAAATGCGAGTGCATAAAACCAGCCAGGGACCAATAAAAAAAAGTTCCTGCACAATACAACAGTTTGCAAAATAAGCTGACACATTAAAACATCAGTGGATGCGATGTACTGAGGAGCACACATTCAAAGTGAAAAAGTAAATATTTCAGCCTGTTATAGGAAATATAAAAATTTCCAACTCCATATCTGGCCTATCTTTTGATCAGAGAAGACAACTGTATAAGCAATAATGTATGCATACTGTTCTTATAACTGGAATGATATGATTCAACAGCGCTTGTAAATAAGATGTTTTGCCTTATTTGGTCACAAATAGCCTCATACATTTGATTAAGAGCCTCTTAATTGTACTCTCAGACAGGGGATGTGGAAGAAATGTGATCAAGTCTGCTTAAAAAAGTTGACTTTACAAAATCCTCTGTTAAGATGCTGACAAATGTTGATGGGACTTTTTAACGAGCGGTTACTTGCTTTCTACTGTTTCTTATTTCTCCAACTGTTTATTAGTTTTTGTCTAGCAAAGAATCTGTATCGATATGGTCCTCATCATACCACATATAAAAGCAGGTAGTGAGTGAAGCATATGGGTACAGATGTGCTGCTTTCATTACAGCTGGCTGTTTAGGAATGTTACTTAAAATTTTATATATTCAGATTTATTAAACTGATAAAAACACAGCCACAAACTGGTGGCTTTAAACGCATCATTATGCTCAAAACTACGTTTAGGTTCAACAAAGCTAACGTTTATTGCAGGACTGGTGGTACTTTTAGCTTTACTGTATTATTACTAGTGAATGAACACTATCACAAAAGGCTGGTCTTAAGCTGTGAACTGCTTGATTTGTAAAGTCAAGACGCTGATTCAAGCTTGTTTTTGTGGGGGTTTTTTTAGATCCGGTGGCCTCATATTGCCGCAATGGGACAGCGAACAGAGATGCTAGCGAACGCAGCTAGCGATTAGCAGGTTAGCTTGGCAGAGATGGCAACCAGACTAAAAAAATAAAAACAATTACCACATAAGCATTTGTGTTTAGTGTGCACACAATACACGCGAAATCCTGACACTATTAAGATCCGAACACGTCGATTGTCGGCTCAGTAAACAAATGAATTAAACTCCCAAATAGCTAGCGACTATTATCCTAGCATGCTAATGTAGCGCTAGCTCACTACTCGGCATTTCGTTTTTATAGTGGTCATTTTTAGTACAATAAACAACAACGTTAGTGAGAACGTTAAACAAATATGTCCCACTAAAGCTTCGCAGTTGTTATACAAATATATTCTTTTCTAAAAACCCACAACCAATACTCCATAGCCATTCCAGAGAGTAGCCACAGTCGAGGGTTTATCAACAGGACTGTCTGCTAGCCAGGTAGTAGCCGGTGTTTACACCGAGAGAGAAAAACGCCTTGCATAAGAATCCTTCAGGTGAATAAGTCTGTTTTAAGAGTTTGTCACGTTAACTTTATTAAATAACTTAAAAAGCTGCCTTCAAATCCAAGAGGTGCATTTTTTCTGCTGGAATCAGTCGAGTCTGGAATAGTTTCTATTACTAGTTCCAACATGGCTCGTTTAGTAGAGCACAGATTTTGTGATTTGTACTGAGCAATAAAACAGGAAGAGGTGAAAACATACAACAAACGTTACAATTTAAAAAGAAGTGTGCAGCATAAACATGACCAAGTCTTGGAATATGAACTGTAGCACAACAGCAATTAGACTGCACCCAAAAGATTTGGAAGATACAGACTAGTTTATCTGGAGAAAAGGGGGAAATCGGAACAAAAAGAAGTTCCTGCAAGACGTGCACAGGCTGTACATTAAAAATTAAACTCCACCGTGAAGACCGAGCATTATCTGCGTTAAAGACGACGAGTGCTCTGTAGGTAAACAACAGGATGGGAATGGCTTCCATTTGACAGGTGTTTCACGACAACTAGTTTCAGGCAGTGACATTATAGTCCAGTTGTACAAATGGCCGACTAAAGTAATCGAATACGAACCTGGTGGAGAGCGGTGAGACCGTCTACGTTGGCGTAGTTGATGTCGGAGCCCCGGTCAAGCAGACGGAGCACCTCCTCCGTATCGCCGCTCGAGCAGGCGGCCAAAAACACGGCGCCATCATCGAACTTCACCTTCGTCTTCTTCTTTTTGAAAACAGGAGGTTCCAGGTCCGTTTCCGAGCCCTGCCACCGCTTCAACTGTTCGTTCCGCTTCTGCTTGGCGTCCGCCATCTTCATCCCCCTCCTCCTGTCTCGGGCTTCTTATCGTTCGCCGAGAGAGGGTATACTTTATAGTGGCACTATCCCACAGCGCACTGGGGCGTGGGAAGAAGGGAGGGCTGTGTGGAGGAGGAGGAAGAAGAGGGAACCGTGTAAAAAAGAGGACGTCTGGGTTGTTTTCCGTAATCTCGCGAGAACTGCCGCTCAGGCGCTGCAGTGAAACGTCATCAGGTGCTAAACTGTGCTAAGGCAGACCGTTATAACATATAATCAGATTACATTTATGTCTGTTTCTGATAACGTTCTGTAATTGTGATTTTCAAAACAACAACAAACACAAGACAATTTTTTCTTTATATGATTAAGATGTTTTTTTATGGTTGTTGTGCTTTGTAATGTTTTACTTTTATTTTTTCAAATTTCTTCTATTTCAATTTTTTTTTAAATTATTATTATTATTTAAAAAAGCTAAGTCTGGTCCTCTGGACATTCAAAAAATAAAACAAAACAAAGCAAAAAAAATGTAGAAACATTTCGTCTTTCGTCCGAAAGACTTCCTCAGTCTGAGTTGCTGTATTCAGCTCAGTCTTATAAATAGCTGAATACAGCAACTCAGACTGAGGAAGTCTTTCGGACGAAAGACGAAACGTTTCTACTTTTTTTTTTTTGCTTTGTTTTGTTTTATTTTTTTAAATGTCCAGAGGACCAGACTTAGCTTTTTTAAATTTTTCTACCTGGATTATTGAGCATGCATCAGAGTATTATTATTATTATTTAAATTTATTCATTTTACATTAAACCCCAAAAGATAAAGAAAAAAAAACACATCATAAATTGTTAAAGAATATATAAAATGAAAGGTGGCAGAAAGAAGAAGAAATCTTATTTTGTCCGCCCCTTTTTTCAAAAATAAAACAAGTTCAAGCAACCAATCAAAAAAAAATCTTCCATAATCAACTGCCTCAACAACTTCAAGGTTCTTTATTGTCATTCGCATCACATGTGGTACATGAGGTGGAACAAAATTGTGTACTCAAGGTCGCAGTTACACCCAAAAATAGCAAAAATATAAAGTATAACTAGAAACAGTATACAAGAATATAAAATATACACTTATAATATAAGATAATATGGTATATTAAACAGCAGCCCGAACATGAGTCTGTAGTGAGCAGATGCATATGAATGCAGCAGCATAAAGGCAAGAGATCAGCAGCATGGATAATCAGCAGCAACATTGTTCTACAAATGTATTTGAAATCTGCTCAATGCTCTACTTTTGACTTCTTATGCTAAACTTTTAGCTTTCAGCTACTGTTCTGCTATATTTATGTAGCTTTTGATACTTTTACTGTATTTTTCTTAAGACTTTTTCTACTTTTAGCTTTTCGAAAACTATTTTTACTTTTAGTTATCTTTTTGTTTCTTTAAGCTTTTTGTTATCCATTTTTAATACTTTTGGTTTTTAGTTAGCCATTCGTCGCTTTTAGTTTGTAAATAGCTTTTTGAAATTTCTAGACTTTTAGACATTTTTGGTTACTTTTTAATTTTCTTAATTTTAGCTAGCTTTTTGCTTTTATTGCTTTTAGCTGTTTTGCTTCCTTTGTCTCAGTTTCAAATTGCTATTCCATTATTTCCATTTTGATCAAAAGTGCACCTTCTCCAGTTTTTAAATTATAGTATCTTCTTTATTTTAAGTTTTGTTGTCAGTGAGGAGCATTTTTCCATCTTTAGTCTCTTAATGGTGATTTATTATAAGATTTGATTCTAGCTTTTTGTTTTCATTGCAAGAAGTAAATTTTTTTTTTTTCATGCAAACTAAACAAACTTTCATTTCAGACATATTTCCCGTTTCTTTCTTCTTTAGGTAAATGCATTAAGGCTTAGTCCCACGCATGATTTTTCTTTCTGTGTAATAAAAACACCTTCTTCAGTCTGCCTCACTACGGATCACCTGTGAGGATTTGACGAGGAACACTTGAAGCTCTTGGAACAAGTCAACCCAAACACCACGGTGGTCTTGCTCAACCTGGAGTCAAAACACGGTGGTCAGGCATGTTTTTTTATATATATTTCTGCACCACCATGTGTTATTGTTGGCAGCCATGCATGTGTACTCAGCAGGGGTTGCAGTATTCTCACATGCAAGTTGTGTTTTTTCTACACTGATGTGTCATTGCAGATAATAATGATGTTCTTTTTTTACGTTCTTCTCCTTGATCAGATGCCACCCACTTACCATACTTGAGGTTGTGATTAACAAAGCTGTTGAAACAAACTAAACCTGAAACATTTATGCAACACGAGCCATTGTGTTATGTCCTGCAGCTCCAGTTTGGCCATTCATCGTGTCAAAGATGGTAAATGTTGAGGAGATTAAAGTAATTCACTGGCTTGAAAAAAACAGCAGAATCAAGTTTATGGTCTCAAACGAAGTAGTTCAGCTGATTCCTAATGTTGCTTGGAAATGACTGCAGCTCCACTGAGTCATAAGCCCAACAACGTCAGTGTGTCAGAAACTTTTTGGCCACAGGTTTCAGCATGCTGAAATCAGAAGAGTCTGAGGGAAAAGGGATGTGCAAGAAGAACTGACCTGATAGTGTTGGACAAAACTTGGATTATTATAGGCCATATCTAGTATGTGTGGCAGTTTATAAATTACCATAATTTCCAGCGTATAAGTCGCTCCGGAGTACAAGTCATGCAACTTATTATGTTATACGTCACTGCGTTTATTTAATGGTCAAAACAGCTTCATTTCGCCTGGGTGGCATGGTGCCATCCATCCATCCTTCCATCCACCCATCCATCCATCCATCCATCTATCCATTGCAGCCAGAGCCACTAGCTCTCCAGCATTTCTCCTCCTGCACCAGCTGAGAGAAGCAAGCACACATGGGAGGACTCGGTGTTGCAGTTCTTAGAAATTTAAAGTGTCCATCAAAATTGCATCATGACCATGGAAAGAATACAACATCTATAGGTTGCTTTGGCGTATAAGTTGCAGGATTGACAAATCTATGCAAAATAAAATGGTGACTGACTTATATGCTGGAAAATTCAGTACTCTGAATCAAAAGTTCCTTTAAAAACAACAAAAAAGTATGCATTACTTGAAGGACTATTTGCAAGTAGAAGCTGGGGTCATGCCTTTGTTTTACTGAAGCCAATGGCAACCCTTTAACGTATATTCACACACTCCACAACACGGCTGCATCCTGTTTATGCATTCTGCTGTCCCTCCTCAGCAGCTGTATTTACCTCATCCACTAGACCCGTTTTAGTGATGTAAGAGTATATGTGGAAAGTTCACTGAATAACTTCAGTTCAAAGTTGTTTGGATGACATTGCCAGTAAATTTACTTGAAAGCTGACTTAGTGACAATATTTGTCGCAAACACTTGTGATTAGAAATGCAATGCCAGAAGATTGATCAGATGCAGCACAGTGGGGGGGAAAACAACATACCGGTAATCTTTTTCACGCACATTTAACATATTGTCCCAAACAAATCCACAGCATTTTACTATGCTTTCAGTTTGTTCTGAAACGATAATTTCAAGCAGATTAAAATAGAGCGACAGGCCATTTCAGTGTAGACATCACATATGAATGATTCCTAAGAGTCATCACTTGTTTACCTTTTTTAAAAGAGCATTTCCTACCAGCATGGTTTGGGATTAAAAGATGAGGTGTGCAAGCCAAGTGCGCAATAAAGACAGCTGGTGAGGGGGCGGTAGGTTGTTTCATAATTGCATTTGATCCATGATGCAACATCAGCTAAATACTGGAGATTCATACCACATCTAAAATATGTCATAAATAAATGTTTATTTTAGTTGTTTAAAAAAATAGGACAATAAAAATATTTTGGCCACAAGTTTTAAATGAAAATCAACAATTTATGGCTATAAATAGCAAAAACTTAGCTAAAAAACTTGATATAAGAGTGTAACCTTGCTCTGCTCACAGGTTTACTTATCAGCATGTGAATCAAATTCCAAATGTTTCCTTGCAGTTTTGCATGAATCAAAAGCTAACAGAAAGGAAACATGCAGCTCAACGGGTTGAACAGGAAAACCATTTACAAAAGGCTTATTGAGACGCTTTGAAGAGGGGTTCTGTGGAAAGGGGAACAATTAATATCTTATCTAAGGTTGTCAGGTCAGAAGTCTTTTGGATAAAGAAGAAACAATTGAACAAAGAAGAATCTGTCCACAGGACCGGACTCAACCTTGTTAGATTTAGCTACCTGGATTATTGAGCATGCATCAGGACAATTAATATCTTACCTGTTGTAGATGGCATTTGAATAGCCTTTGTTGGGAGTAAAGTTACTTCTGATGGCCGGGACTGATGAGCTAACAGCTAGTCTGAGCACGGGAGTGGGAGCATTTTCTTAAAACAACACTGATCTAAAAGATTAATTTGAGCAATATTTTATTATTATTAATTATTTTTAAGTGATTTAGCAATTCATGAAAAAGTTTTATTAGAAACCTTTAATTTACCAACAACAAACTCTTGTTTTTATTTGGCCACTTTTAATTTTTGTCCCATCTTTGTGGATGAATAAAAGACACTGTTAAATGCGTTAAACTGATATCAGTGCAGATAATTTTGACAACAATGAAGAATATACTTACCGTACATTGTATAGTAAACCCTACATTATCCACAAAAATATATTTTTCTTATACTTGGGTTTGATACAGGTGCATGTGTGATGTATATGACAAATATCATTTGATTTAAAAAAAATTGTAATGTGTTGAGAAATCAAATAATTTATACTGTATTTTTCGGCACAGCCCGAAGAGGAGACGTGGGTCCCCCTTCCCATGGACTCACACCTTGTGGGAGGGGCCAAAGGGGTGGGGTGCAATGTGGGATGGGTGGTGGCCGAGGGCGGGGACCCTGGCGGTCTGATCCTCGGCTACAGAAGCTGGCCATTGGGACATGGAATGTCACCTCTCTGGTGGGGAAGGAGCCTGAGCTAGTGTGTGAGGTTGAGAGGTTCCGGCTAGAAATAGTCGGACTCACCTCAACGCATGGCTCTGGCTCTGGAACCAGTTTCCTTGAGAGGGGTTGGACACTCTTCCACTCTGGAGTTGCCCCTGGTGAGAGGCGCCGAGCAGGAGTGGGCATACTTGTTGCCCCCCATCTTGGTGCCTGTACGTTGGGGTTCACCCCGGTGAACGAGAGGGTAGCCTCCCTTCGCCTACGTGTGGGGGGACGGGCTCTGACTGTTGTTTGTGCCTATGCGCCAAACGGCAGCTCAGATTACCCACCCTTTTTGGAGTCCTTGGAGGGGGTATTGGAGAGTGCGCCTCCTGGGGACTCCCTTGTTCTACTGGGGGACTTCAACGCTCACGTGGGCAATGACAGTGAGACCTGGAGGGGTGTGGTTGGGAGGAACGGCCCCCCTGATCTGAACCCAAGTGGTGTTCTGTTATTGGACTTCTGTGCTCGTCATGGATTGTCCATAACAAACACCATGTTCAAGCATAAGGGTGTCCATATGTGCTCTTGGCACCAGGACACCCTAGGTCGCAGTTTGATGATTAACTTTGTTGTCGTCTCATCTGATCTGCGGCCGCATGTCTTGGACACTCGGGTGAAGAGAGGGGTGGAGCTGTCAACTGACCACTACCTGGTGGTGAGTTGGCTCCGATGGTGGGGAAGGATGCCGGTCAGACCTGGCAGACCTAAGCGTATTGTGAGGGTCTGCTGAGAACGTCTGGCAGAGTCTCCCGAAAGACGGAACTTTAACTCCCACCTCCGGGAGAGCTTTGAACACGTTCCGAGGAAGGCGGGGGACATTGAGTCTGAGTGGGCCATGTTCCGCACCTCTATTGTCGAGGCGGCTTATCGGAGCTGTGGCCACAAGGTTGTTGGTGCCTGTCACGGCAGCAACCCTTGAACGGATGCTGTCATGCTGAAGAAGGAGTCCTATTGGGCCTTTTTGGCCTGTGGGACCCCGGAAGCAGCAGATGGGTACCGGCAGTCCAAACGGCATGCAGCTCGGGTGGTTGCTGAGGCAAAAACTCGGGCGTGGGAGGAGTTCGGAGAGGCCATGGAGAATGACTTCCGTACGGCTTTGAGGCGATTCTGGTCCACCATCCGGCGTCTCAGGGGGGGAAAGCGGTACGCGACCAACACCATTTATAGTGGGGGTGGCGTGCTGCTGACCTCAACTCGGGATGTTGTGAGTCGGTGGGCGGAATACTTCGAAGACCTCCTCAATCCTACTGGCACGTCTTCCACTGAGGAAGCGGAGCCTGGGGACTTTGGGTCGGGCTCTCCAATCTCTGGTGCTGAGGTCACCGAGGTGGTTAAAAAGCTCCTCGGTGGCAGGGCCCCAGGGATGGATGAGATTCGCCCGCTCTGGATGTTGTGGGGTTGTGTTGGCTTACGCGACTCTGCAATATTGCGTGGACATTGGGGGCAGTTCCCCTGGATTGGCAGACTGGGGTGGTGGTTCCCCTATTCAAAAAGGGGGACCGTAGAGTGTGTTCCAACTATAGGGGGATCACACTCTTAAGCCTCCCTGGTAAGGTCTATTCAGGGGTTCTGGAGAGGAGGGTCCGTCGGATAGTCGAACCTCGGATTCAGGAGGAGCAGTGTGGTTTTCGTCCTGGTCGTGGAACACTGGACCAGCTCTACACCCTCAGCAGGGTCCTGGAGGGTGCGTGGGAGTTTGCCCAACCAGTTTACATGTGCTTTGTGGACTTGGAGAAGGCATTCGACCGCTTCCCTTGCGGGGCCCTGTGGCGGGTAGGTCTTTAACAGAGTACCCGAGTAATTGACAGATCGAGTCCTAGGACCTCTATCGAGGTTTTTAATTTCACCTCCAGTACTCGTAGTGACGTCATCACAACGTAGTTACACCACTAAATCAACTCCCTGCTTGTAGCACGTTGAGAACTCTATTATGGGTTAAACCCAACCAAGCCACTTTGAGCTGAGCAACTGGAAACAACACACAAGAGGCAGGTCTATATCACAGACGTCCACCTCACTCATGGTGTGGCCAGAAGTTACACTAATATACCGCTAAGCATTATGGGAAAGACATAACAAATCCACTCCCCTCAAGTCTCTGGGTTGCAGACCCACAACGTGACTGCCGCCGACGAAGCCCACAACGTGACTGCAGCCGACGAAGCCTACAATGTGACTGCCGCCAACGAAGCCCACAACGTGACTGCGCCGACGAAGCCCACAACGTGACTGCCGACGACGAAGCCTACAACGTGACTGCCGCCGACGAATCCCACAACGTGACTGCCGCAGCCGAAGCCCACAACGTGACTGCCGCCGCCGAAGCCTACAACGTAAC
>JBBPBX010004040.1:33623-68089 GCA_038048925.1 Garcialebias charrua
ACGTGACTGCCGCCGCCGAAGCCCACAACGTGACTGCCGCCGACAAAGCCCACAACGTGACTGCCGCCGCCGAAGCCCACAACGTGACTGCCGCCGACGGAGCCCACAACGTGACTGATCATTGAATAAAATGGAACCTTTCAACAACAACAAAAAAATCCACTCCCCAACTTCCTGTTTGAGCTCTGTGACCACCATAGATTGTGACAGTAGGGGGCGGTGTTGCATTGCAGGTCACATATGGTGTAACAACCACCCCACTGTTTTTAAGTTTAGTTTTTGACGAACGTTTCATTAACCTTTGCAGCTTAACAAATTATAATAACTAATAGTTTTTCCTGTGACTTATCTGCAGTATGATAAATGATAGGAATACCCTGATGCATGCTCAATAATCCAGGTAGAAAAAAAAAAAAAAAAAGCTCAAGTCTGGTCCTCTGGACATTCAGAAAACAAAACAAAGCAAAAATTGTAGAAACATTTCGTCTTTCGTCCGAAAGTGAAACTGAGGAAGTATTTCGGATGAAAGACGAAATGTTTCTACAATTTTTTTGCTTTGTTTTGTTTTTTGAATGTCCAGAGGACCAGACTTAGCTTTTTTAAATATGTTCCCAATGTTTTGTTGGTATTTTATTTTATACATATGTCTTTTGTTGTTGTGTTCTGTCATGTTCTTTGCAGGTTTACAGACGGCGGTCGGGTGTATTTGCCTTGTACTTTCTGTGTGTATTTGTTATGTTTTGTGGTCTTACTTTCCATCTTTTCTTCCTTTCTTTCTATCCTAATAAATTAAAAAAATAAATTCATTATGGTGTGAAGAGGATGGCTATGATGTGAGAAGGGAGGTCATCTATAAAAGGAAGAAAAAAAAGAATTAATACGTAAGGATTCAATGTTGATTTTGAGGAAATTAAAAGGTTTTAAGTGCACCTTATAGTCTGAAATATATGGTATGTAGAAACTTCTATTAGACATTTTGTCTTTACAGTATGTGCCTTAACTGTGATGTATCTACAATATTTAGTGCAGAAATGTTTCAGCTCATAAACGTGATGGATTTAATAGGTTTAACTTTTGAATTCAAGTTTGTATATATTGTAAACACAGCTGTTATTTTTAGGCTTTTTCAGCTTTACATTTTAGACAAGCTATTAAGAGGCAGGGGGCACCCTGGCCAGGTCTACAATTCACCACAGGGACACATAGAGACAAACGAGACAAACAACCATACACTCTCTCACTCACACCTACAGACAATTTAGAGTTACCAATCAGCCTAACATGCATGTTTTTGGTCTATGGGAGGAAACAGGGGTAGAGAAAAGCCACACATGCATGGAGAGAACATACAAGTCAAAGTCAAAGTCAACTTTATTGTCAGAACTGCAATATGTACAGGACATACACAGGACCGAAATTGCGTTTACAAACTTCACCCAGAATCGCCCTGGGCCGGGATTTGAGCTGATGACCTTCTTGCTGAGAGACAACAGCTGTACCAACTGTGCCACCGTGCTGTCACAACAAGAGTTGTTTTAAAGCTAAAAGAAGCAAAACACTAGCTACATGCTAAAATGAAAGGAAAAAAGGCTTAAAGCTTAAAGGTTAAAAACTAACTAGAATTAGAAAAAGTTTACCAAAAGTAAAAGTTGTGTCTGTTAACTAAAGTTGAAGAACTTCAAAAAGTAAAAAAAATAACCAGTGTCTAGCTAAAAGTAGCAAATTGCAAACTAAAAATGGCAAAATGCTAGCTAAAAGAAGTAATGCCACACAAAAGTAGCAAAAAGGTATATCTAAAACCAATACGTAACAAAATCCCAGCTAAAAGTAGCATAAGACAAATGAGAGCAAGTACGCTGAAGTGAATTTCAAAGAGAACATTTTTTTTGGAAAATAGAGATCACAATGTATTTTATGAGGAAACTTTCCATCCATCCATCCATTCATCTTCTGCTTGTTCTAAAGTCGGGTTGCAAGGGCAGCAGCTTGAGCAGGGAGGCCCAGGCCCAGACATCTCTTTCCGCAGCCACCTCTTCTAGCTCTTTTGGGAATAAAATAAGACATTATTACTTGTTTTACTGGCGATTCAGTGACCCGATACGTCACATCTACATCACCCAAACAAGTACCACAGAGTGGTGACTGGTGACGTGCAGACAACTCAGACCCTTCTGAGAGAAGCCAGACAACGCACTCCCATGCTCCCATGTCACCCAAAGCCCGTTGTTGGCGCCTGTGACACCAACACACTCATCTCTCTTCCCAACAGCCGCTTTATCAGGCAGATAGAAATAGTCCTGCTTTGATGTTATCGGAAGACTTCTAAAAAGTGATGCTGAGAATTATGCTGATAGCGCTTTTGACCCTCTCAATTAGACACCTTTGGTTTAGAAGGTAGTATCAGGACCTTTTCAGTAGTGGATGCTGCTTTACTCGCTTGGTTCCTCTCTGGGTGTTTGTCGAGTACTTTGTAAATACACTAATCATTTTGGACAAAATTGTAGGGATGCACAATATTATCGTCGTGGTGTCGGTATCGGCCGATATTAGCAATAAAGTTAAATATCGGACATTCCATCAAAAATAACTCACTGATATAAAAGGTTTCTGTTTTAAGATAATTTTTAATTTAAGAAACTGTTGAGCATATCTATTAATGAACTACGGTATTTTTCGGAGTATAGGTTATACTGGAGTATAGGTCGCATTGTCCAATTATCACCAATAGATTGGAAAAATCCCTAGATAGGTCGCACCGGTGTATAGGTCGCACCTACGTTTAGCTCTGCTGCAAATGTCTGCCACAGGAGCGCACAGCAAGGCTTTTAAGAAGATTAACACTTAAAAACAATTATTTGTTTGATAAAAATTATAGCAAATATGTGTCTGAGCTGAACTTTTCCTTAATAAATGAACGTAATTGTGAAATGAGCTGGATTTAAAAATTTGTTTCGCCGAAAGTGATAACAAGCCATATATAGGTCGCACCTGAGTATAGGTCGCAGGCCATGAAAAAATGATAAAAAGGTGCGACCTATACTCCAAAAAATATGGTACTTACTACTTGTGCACTTTTCACTTGTCGCTTGTGAACAGGTTGAGTTTAGATTTGTGAAAATTTACAAATTTGTACTGTTCGAGTGTTGTCATTGTGTTAGACTTAGAGAGAGTATTAATGTCATGAATACATTTGACATTAAACATAATCCAAGTTGAAATGTTAAATCATTTTCAGCTCCTTTTTGACATCTGCATTTGGTAGCAGGCCAAATTGACAAAGACCATGCAGAATAATGTAGTATTTTAATTCCATAACAGAGAAAGCTATGTAGTCTCTGTAAGTTAGACTGGGGGGGGATATCGGTATTGGTATCGGTTATCGGCCAAATAAGTTTTAACATATCAGCATATCGGATATCGGCCAAAAATCCAATATAGTGCATCTCTACAAAATTGTTAAAACATAGTGGCTGTAAGCTGGTGAAGATTCTCAGTCATCCAGGACATGATAAAATAAAATAAAAAGGCGTTCAATACAGAAACAATTGGACTTTATTTGTAACAGAAGACGTTTCGCTTCTCATCCGAGGAGCTTTCTCAATTCAAAGAGCAGAGTGTGAGGCTCAGGTTTTAAAGGCTGAGATAAGATACACACGTACCTATGTAGATTGACAAATCACACCTCACACCTTAACAGTAGGGGTTTCTTAAGGTCTTTGTTAGTCTAATTCACAGACGAGGCTCCTCTGTTCCCATCAGGTGTGAAAATCGTCTGGGAATCAGTCCTAAAACTGCATTATACGTTTTTGAAAGTTGGAATCTGAGACCTCGTCCCCTGTTAAGAGAAGGCTTTTCTCTCTTCACCCCCCTCTCAAACCACCTGTGCTCTCGGTTCAAAATGTGCACATTCCGGTCCTCAAATGAGTGACCCTTGTCACCCTTGTTTTGATAGTAGCTGTAATAAACTCCGCAGAAACTCAGCTGCTCAGACATGACAGGAGGTTTGTAAATTTGGGTAAGGATTAAAAATATAAACACTGGTTTCAGAAATACCCTGTATCAGCTGGAGATCTGATTTGTTCATGTTCATGCATCCGAGGATAGTGTCTGGGAGACTTCTGCTCTCAGACAACAGCTGAGCACTAACCCTGAACAAAAATAGGCTGATTGCTTTCACTCAGCAGGGCCTGTACCACCAGAGCATCACTTGATTCTGCTTATTCAATTCCAGACGATTATCCTGGCATGATAACAATGGAGAGTTGACTGAGCTAACTTTGTTTGAGTGTGTACAGACTGCGTTTTTTCAGGCATGTGCGAATGAACAGCAGACTCAGAGCCTGATGCAGATACATTTATTCTGCAGCGCATGTTTCTTTAAGACCAAGTGAGAGGTGAAAGTCTAATAAGACTGGACTATTTGAGTGACCTTGTTTCCTAGAAGAAAAAAAAGAGGCTAAAATAGGCCAAGTCTGGAACTGTGGTGAATCATATAAGAGGTTGGGGGCTAAAAGCTACATTGACTCATTTGATCTAGGGAAAACAGGTAAGATGACAAATGAACTAGTTTCAGGCATGTCAAATGTAACATTTCAAGTCTCTGTTTGTGTCCACGCTCATTATTTACTCAGTTTATTTGTTTTGACATCAGAACTGCACGAGAAGGAATATTCATAACATATTTGTGTTAGCAGAAGAAGTTAGTAAGTAAAATAATCACATTATTTGTACCAGATCAAATCTCCAACTCTTAAAGAAACTATCAGAATAAAGCATGTCCACATTAACTTTGTTTGTATTAAAACTTTCCACTGCGTAAATTAAAGTCTTATCGACTATTAAAATATTTCTGTTTGAGTTTTGTTGTCTATAATTTTTTCTTTATTTTATTGTATGCATAAAACATGAAAGCAGATATGAAGTGGATGTTGTAATGTTTTATACAAGTAATTAGGGATGCACAATAGACTGAGATGGTTTGGACATGTCCAGAGGAAGGACAGTGGGTATATTGGTAGAAGGATGTTAGAAATGCAGCTGCCAGGAAAAAGACAAAGAGGGAGGCCAAAGAGGAGATATATGGATGCAGTTAGAGAGAACATGAAGGTAGTTGGAGTGAGGACAGAGGATGCAGAGGACAGAGTGAGGTGGAGGAGGATGACTCACTGTGGTGACCCCTGAAAAGGGAAAAGCCGAAAGAAGAAGAAGAAGATACTATTGACCACACTATTCTCCTTGAAAAATCGAATAAACATGGTATCAGAGGACCACCATTACAGTGGGTATCTAGCCATTTGAAAGATAGAAAACAGTTTGTACAAATAAATGGTGTAAGATCTGATCTCTACAATATCACATGTGGCGTTCCTCAAGGCTCTGTACTTGGAACAAAGTTGTTTATTTTATATGTGAATGACTTAGTAAATGTGTCAGGACTCCTTAAATGTGTCCTTTTTGCAGATGATACCACATTTTTTTGTTTGGGTAGATATATAACAGATGTTGGAGTTGATGAAGACATAATTTGTTAAAATACAAACTTTGTTTCGACTTAATAAATTATCATTAAATCTAGATAAAACCAATTACTGTACATGATATTCAGTAATAAAAAGAAAACTGTTGATGTTCCATTTAAAATTGAGGGTGTTGAGATTTGTAGAGTGAGTGAGGTGAAGTTTTTGGGTATTATCATTGATGACAAACTGACATGGAAACATCACATAAATTCTGTAAGAATAAAAATAGCTACTGGTAAATCTATTGTAGTACTGTACAAAGTCAGAGACTTATTAAATGATAAAGCTCTGAATTTGTTGTATAACACAATCATTGTTCCACACTTAATCAGTTGTATTGATGTTTGGGGGAAGGCGTGTAAAACAATTACAAAGCCTATTTTTGTTTTACAGAAAAGAGCTGTGGGAGTGGTGGCACAGAGGTTAAGAAGGTGAGCTTGTGATCGTAAGATCGCCGGTTCAAGCCCCGGTACAACAACATCAAAAATGTGGGTGGGATAAGTGAAGCGGTCACACCTGTCTCCACCCTCATCTGCCCCACTCTGGGCCCTTGAGCAAGGCCCTTAACCCACACCATCTGCTCCCCCAGGAACCCTAGATTTCAGCTTTCTGCTCCACACATAAGGCTGTGGTAGCTCGGTGGTCTGTGGTTGTGTCAGGATGGGCATCCGGCGTAAAAACAATTGCCAAGTCTTTGTGCGACTAGTTCGCTGTGGTGACCCCTTACGAAGGGAGAAGCCGAAAGAAGAAAACAAGAGAAAATAAAAAAAGCTGTAAGAATTATCACTAGAAAGCATTGCTGTCATCCATCAAGCACATTATTTTATCAACTGAAGTTATTGAAGTTCCATGATTTGGTAGATTATAATATTTTATCAGTTATGTATAGGGCTCAATAACACATTACCTTTCAAATATCCTTTTTTGTTGTTGTTAAAAGACAAAGTTGTTATGATCTTAAGGGGACAGAGATGTTTGTAAAACCAAAATTCTGAACTAGTTTGAAGGGACGATCTACCTCAATCCAAGGAATAGGATTGTGGAATGGTCTGGAGAGTGATGTTAAAAATGCCAAGTCAATGTGTACATTTAAGAAAAGGATAAAAACTGAATTGTTAAAAAAAATATATATGAAGTAGCTTAATGTGTATAGAGTTAGAAAAATTAGAGTTATTATTTTGTTTTGTTACTTGAAGTTTAAGTTTAGGTTTGAGTTTAAGTTGAAGGTTAATTTTACTTGGAGTTTAATATTGTTTAAACTAATTGTTTGTAAAAAAAAAAAAAAGGAGCAGATATATTTTTTTTCTTTCTGCTGCCTTTCATTTTATATTTTGTATTCTTATCATTTATGGGATTGTTTTGTATTGTTTTTTTTAATGAATAAACTTTTAAATAAAATTAAAGTTTGCCTCTCCAGTCCTCATTGTTTATCATTCACACCTGTCTCTCATCAACCACCTGCCCAGGTGCTCTCGTTAGTCACTCTCCCTCTGTCTTATAAAAAGCCTTTCTTTCCTTCACTCCTCGTCCAGTCATTGTTGTGTTAACACAGACTTCTCAGTCCTCCTCTGCATGTTCTGTTTTTTTTTTTCTCACGAATTTATTCATTTTAAATTAAAACACAAAACAATTTTACATACTACCGGTATATGGAAAAAAAAGGCAGCAGAAAGAAGAAAAAAAATCTTGTAATATCTGCCCCCTTTTTTTTTAAATGATCAATAAAAACAATCAATTCAAACAATAATCATCTAGTGATGGCCAAATGAAGCAATAAAGCAGAATTTATCCACTTATTGTATTGAACTTGGGTTCATTCATTCAAAGTTTCATTTCAGTGACATCTAGTGGTGAAATAGACAACACACACCGTCTGTTTTATATACTGTACTGTTTCACTGTATGTTCAACTGATTCAGTAGATATGTTGACTTGTATCTGGGATTGAGAGAGTGTGTGCTTTAGAAAACTGTAGGTGCAGGGAAGGTGGGTTGTGCTTGTGTAACTCAGACAATCATGAAATTAGGGGATGGAAAATCAGAGGATTTATTTAGAAATAAGAGTTTTTCCACTGTTTTTGGACTCAGGCGATTTCTTTTTTTGCTGACAACTTCTCCAGCTTTTGAAGAAACACGTTCACAAGGAACAGGTGAGACTGGTAAATAAAGATTTGACAGTTATGAACACAGACAAGTTTCTGTGTGTGTTCATAATTACCAACTGTCTGTGGAGGATGGATTTTGTGTGTTTGTTGCTGGTTGAGGTGAGTGATCATCTGATGAAGTCTCCACTCGTGTGTGCCTCACCACTGCTGCACATTCAGCTGTAAGTTTCCGTACAGCATTTTGGGTCTTTTCTGGACAGTAAAATCAGATTGCTTTAAATCTTGGATCCAGCAGTGTGGCGAGTGACAGGACCGTCGAGGTTTTCAAATTTATTTTTGAGGGTTGCTGTGATATTCCGTCCATGAAGTGTTGTTACATTTGTGGTCCTCGGTATTACTTCCCGGGCTGCTTGAAACAACATCTTCACAAGTGGAATTACCATTGAACCTGACACTCTCTTCTCCTGGGACAGTCCCACAGTTGCTGCATAAAATGGGGAGAGCACTTGGAGACGCACTGCAATTGTTTATATTCTTCAGAAGAGAGAGGATGAACATCTGTCTTAAGCGATGCCAGAGCTGTCCCGACTGTCTGCCTCTCGTTGTATAATTGCTGCAGCATCAAAAAGGTGCTGTTCCAGCGCGTGTCCACCTCCTGAATGAGCTTCATCACCATTTGCTGTTGCACATGTTTCAGTTTTATTTTCCATTAGTGCTCGACCTAAAATAAGTCACCACTTTTCGTGCCTTTGTGCGCAGATCTATAGGCCAGGCGTCTGATCTGTGCTTTTCGGGATTTGCCGTGACTGGGTGTTGGCTTATCAGATGCCGCAGTTGATCACTGTCACCTGCTGTCCTTAAAGTTTTTGTCTTTTTTTGGTCTGCCTAGTTTTTTGAATTGTATTTTGTTTTTTGTCTCTGTAGTGCATGTGAGGGCAGCTGACTGTTTTAAACATCTTGGGTCACTTCCTAAATAATATTCTGTACTGTTAATTTTAAATCAAACCCTTTGTCTATGTTAAAATAAATATTATCATTATTGTAAATCACGTTTTTTCTCAGTGTTTAATTGTTTTCTTTTTTCGGCTCATAACACATGACACAATGACAAGTTACTGCCAGATACTGCATCCATGTTCATGGAGGTCCACATATCAGAGGTCAGGCTCACTCCCTCCACGCTCCGCAGTTGAGCCTTTGCTTTAGTCTTCTCCTCATATTTCTCCTCCACCATCTTCTTCAGAGCCTGTCTGGAAAGCAGAGTGTATGTGGGGTCAAGTTACCCCACAAACTCTTTGAAGCCTGGATCGTCCACAATGGTAAAAGGCTGAGAGTCCTTCACCAGCATCATGACCAGAGCTTCATCCAGCTCCTGCTTCCGGTCCACTAAGACAGAATCAAACAAATAAAACTGTTATGTGACATCATGTTACTGTAACATTTTTAGTGGTGTGTAGAATTGTGTGGATAAACATATACTGTATAGATAAACAAATATACTGATTAACATAATCATTGATAAACAAATATTGATAAACATATTATTGATAAACATATATTATTGATATGGCCGTGGCGTAGTGGTAATGGCAGTCATCCCCCGATCTGAAGGTTCGAATCCCGGTTCCCCACACCATGTGCAGTTGTGTCCCTGGGCAAGACACTTAACCCCGAGTTGCTCCCGGTAGGACTGGATGGCGCCTTGCATGGCAGTCTGCCGCTACCGGTGTATGAATGTGTGTATGAATGGGTGGATGGTTGGTATTGTAAAGCGCTTTGGGGCTCCTCACAGGGGTCTGGAAAGCGCTATATAAATAAGCTCCATTTACCATTTACCTTAAACATATATATTGAACATAACCTACCATGAACAGTGTCCTGCTTGTTTTCATGCTTAGCTCTGTAGTGTCTAAGCATCGGACGTATTATTATACGCCAGTTGCATGGAACAATACAAGCACTGGACCTGTATGAACAGTAATAATCAAACAAGACAACAAACTGTCAGGTCATAGACGTCACTTAAATCACCACACATGCAAATGTACCTAACCTACCCCCCTTTGCAGAATCCTGGATACGCCCCCCAGCTTACTACTNGTGTTGTTCTGAGCTCTGTACATAATTAATAAAATATTATAATCCACCAAATCATAAAACTTCAATAATTTCAATTGATAAAATAATACACTTGATGGATGACAGTAATGATTTCTTGTGATAATTCTTATAGCTCTTTTCTGTAAAATGAAAATAGGCTTTGTAATAGTTTTACATGCCTTTCCCCAAACATCAACACAATAAATTAAATGTGGAACAATGATTGTTTTATGAGCTTTATCATTTAATAAGTCCATGACTTTGTACTGTACAGTAGTGCAATAGATTTAGATTTTTTTTTACAGAATTTATGTGTTCCACGTCAGTTTGCCATCAATGATAACACCCAAAAACTTAACCTCACCCACTCAACAGATCTCTACACCATCAATTATAAATGGAACATCAACAGTTTTCTTTTTATTACTAAATACCATATACTGTAATTGGTTTGATCTAGGTTTAATAACTTGTTTAATTTAAACCAAGTTTGTAGTTTTACATACCCCATCTTCATCAACTCCAACATCTGTTTCATATCTTTACCCAAATAAAATAACTAAGTGGTATCATCAGCAAAAGGAACACATTTAAGGAGTCCAGACACTTTTACTAAATCATTCACATATACCGGTAAGATAAACAACTTTGGCCCAAGTACGGAGCCTTGTGGGACTCCACATGTGATATTGCAGAGGTTAGATCTATTTATCTATTTGTACAAACTGTTTTCTGTCATTCAAATAGCTACATACCCACTGCAACGCTGGTCCTCTACTAGCAGATTTATTTAATTTATCTATAATTTATCTAAGAGGATGGTGTGATCAATTGTATCGAATGCTTTTAGTGGGGTGTTTTCATCCGTCTAATGACTCTGTCCTGTCTACTTGCTATTTTGCTGGAGTAAGTTTTTTGTTTTTTTTGTGCTGCCCAGTCAGCATTTTGCTTTTGTTGTTTAATCAATCAATCAATCAAAACTTTATTTCAGACGCATATGGTCCATAGTAACAAACAAAACGACAACCAAAAAAAAAGATACAGTAAAAACAGAATGTTCATCCATTGCCAAATAAATTAAGGCACCAGTGATTCCACAGATTAGAAGAGAACCTAACTGAGCTTTGTACAGGGTTGGTCAAAGTATAAATGATGCTATTTACAGTGTTTGTTAGCCTACACATACATCTGTACATAAGGTTTCTAAGCACAGCTGCACAAGTAGATATATTGGCATTTACAAACATCTGACTGGCACTACTCCATCGCGGCACCTTAAGCAGCATCCTCATGCCATCATTGTATGCCACCTGTAGTTTATGCAAATTGCTTTTTCTGTAATGCCGCCACAGGTGTGCAGTACACGAGTACAATATATTATAAATAAATATTTTTATTTAAACTCCTGCATTCACTTGCCTGCCTGCAAATGGGTCTAAGACACGAGGATTGTGACAAGTAAATATATTTACTGTATGCATTTTAATTTTAAATGGAAAAACCGTACACCGCCCTATGAGTAAAACTGTTATGAATAACTACAAATCAGGTGGGCTTAATTTTCTTGATTCTCTACCCTAAATGGCACATTTAAAATGAATTGGGCTAAACACTTTCTTAAGAATCCGACTTCTATCTGGAACCTTATAACGTATCATGTTTTCTTGCACTTTGGTGGCTTTAACTTAATTTTAAATTGTAATTACAATGTTGAGAGAAACTTCCTGTAAAACTTTCATCCTTCCATAAGCGGGTGCTCTTAGCTTGGACCCTCCTTTATAAACACAACTTCTCACCACACAAATACCTTATCTGGAACAACGCAGACCTTTTATTTAAAAACAGGTCACTCTTCCTTCAGACTTGGGTTCAAAATGGGATCCTACTGGTGGCTCAGCTGGTTAATAAGAACAAACGACTACCCAGTTTGTCCCCAAGAATTCTCAATGGTGGTTAACGCTATACCCTCAGGCACCTTCATATTGTTTAAAAACACTAACAGTTCTCTGTCTACTCCAGTTCCTGTCCCTGGTCCAGCTGAGTCATCAGTGGGGAACACCTGTTTTTCACAGCCGCGTGGTAATAGCAATAAGAGAATAAGCAGGTTGTTCCAAGAAGGCATCGCTTCTCGTCCATACATAACATCTTACTGGAGCCGTTATATCTCAGAAATCAACTGGAAGACAGTCTGGATGACTCCCCATAAATATTTAATTGTAAATAAGGTGAAAGAAGTGTCATTAAAATTCTTCATAAAATTTACCCCACTAAACATTATATGATAACATTTAAAAGAGACAATAAATATTGATTGCAGTTTTTGTGTTGGCCTTGGCACTGCCCTTTCACACGCAGGTTTTGGAAGGAGTTTAGTAGGTTTATTAAAAACCACATGTTAAGGAATTTTTTCTTACGTTGGGAAAATGTTTTATTTTGTTTTTCTAGATTCCCCAGAAAGGATGCTAAATGTTTTTTTTTTTTTTTTTTAATAATGAACTTGCTAATTCTTTTTGGCCAAATTTTTTCATTCATAAATGTAAATTTACTAACAAAACACCATGCTTTCTTCATTTTATTAAAGATGTGGAACTATATGTAAAGTTAACAGACTCTACCAACTGTAGGAGTTCTGGCCATAGATATCATATATATAACACTAGATACCCCATAGCCTGCTCAGTGGCAGGATTTAGGGCGGCCATCTTGGAGTTGTCACCCTCGAACCTTGCTGCACCAAAACAACAGAGATGCCTCCGCATTGCTCGGCTTATTCGTGTTCAAATCGGAAAACTGTTGATGTCAGGGACCGGGGGATAACTTTTCACAAGTAAGATGAACATATTATTGTTAGTATTTTGTGAATGTAATATTACTGTACTGTATTTATGCCCACCATACAGTATATATGTATGCTGTATATATATGTATATTATATGTGTATATATATATATATATATATATATATATATACTGTATATATTTGTTGTGTGTATATATATGTATACTGTATATATTGGTGTATATATAAGTATACTGTAATTATTTGTGTGTATATATATGTATACTGTATATATTTGTGTGTATATATATGTATACTGTATATATTTGTGTGTATATATATGTATACTGTATATATTTGTGTGTATATATATGTATACTGTATATATTTGTGTGTATATATATGTACATATACTGTATATATTTGTGTGTATATATATGTACATATACTGTATATATTTGTGTGTATATATATATGTATACTGTATATATTGGTGTGTATATATATGTATACTGTATATATGTATACTGTGTATCTAATATATGTATATGTACAGTATATATATATTTTATATACAGTATATATAAAAGTANAAGTTACAGTGCAAGAAGGATTATGGTGCAAGAAGGAAAAAAATGGAAAAGGAAAAAGCCTGTGGACATGCTTAATGTGCTGGTGAGAGATTCACCGCAAAGATTTACTGGGCTCTTTTGAGATTCCTAAGGTCATCAAGTGATGATATGCTTTCAGCAGGGCTAAACAACAGTGTGGCTACGAAGCGCCGTCAGTGAAAAGAAAGGAAAAGATGCTGAGCTAAATTGGATTGGTGCTACAATTGTTTCTGCACACATTGTTACAGTTGGCAAGACCATTTAAAAAGTGGCCAAGCACCAATGACCTTGAGGAAAGCTTGAGCTGATTCTCTCCCAGGATTCATTTTCTCTTGAGTGGCTGAAGGGGCATTCAAGTGCATGACTGCTGATTCACCTTATGGCCGTTAACTGGAGCTCTCCACTCACCTTCTATAAACCGCCACCTGCAGATTGAAGTGGCGCTTGAGTCACGTCCGCAGATGTGTTCTTATCTCTGTGTCCATCTGTTTGGTGAACAATGCTATCGCTTACCACAGAAAGACCCGTGTTTGTCCTTTCTGGCCATTGCCTCAGAGGAGCAGCACATTGGACCAATCTGTGATACTGACTGAGTTTGACAAAGACCTTGGGCATTGGGCGCAGTTGCAGAGAAACGGTGGTCCATGGCAACAGCCACCCGCTTGGCTATACTGGTGAACTGAGCTGTGAAGCAGCTTGGAGGGGCCAGTGGGGTTCTGTGGATGGTACCAAAGTCATTTTTAGCTCTTGTCAACTCTGTAGGCACAGACAGCAAGTGTGTTTTGTTTTGGCGATATAGATCCCACAGTCTGGAGTGCGAAAGAGTAGACACAGCATGACACTGTCGCCTCCCGACTGCATATACAGGAACATAGTTTATTGCTAGAGAAACTAATAAAAGAAAGCTGTAGGGGAAATGCGCCTTCATTCTTGATTATTTTCTCTTCCCAAAGGCCGTGATGGCTACCATCTCTCTTCCTTTTATCAGAGCAGCTCAACCCGCTGTTTCAGTCAGCGAGATTCCAGTTTGCTGTACATCTGATCTCAAATGAATGACGACTTGAGTGCACTGTTGCTTTTTTAGATCTTTTTTTCCTATTAATAAAATTTACAACACGTAATAAATATGCATTGCACAAGAAATAATATATTTTATTAAGCGTTAAAATGAGAGTGCATAAAGTAAAATCTAATTATGATAATCCCTCTTTAATAAGACATAGCACATATAAACATGGAGTGCATGAATCTGAGATCATGTCAGGTCATTCTGAGGCAGTCTTTGATATATGTTGCTGGCAGTCTTAATTCAAAAAGATGAAGGCTCAACAATCTGAGAGATGAAGGGATGCTTGAGTCTGCAGAAATGAGCAGAAGGCAAAGTTAATTTCTCCATGCCCGGACTGAATCGAGTGAGAATGGAGGAGAAGCATCCCACATCTTGCTGCTGTTTTACTGTTTATCAGATACTCTGTGCAAAGCATTTTCTTGACATTTTGCTTGATTACTCTATATCTAGATGATAATAAATAGCTGAAAATTCAATTATCTTCCATATTTTTAAACAGCCATTTATTATAGAAAAGAAAGGTTTTAATATATGTTGACACAGATTTCTTCTTCGGTTTTGTATATGCACGCCTGCAGATTGCTAAAGTGAACATTTACTCTGAATGTTATGACATTAAAGTTGTGTTTACCCTGACATATGCAGTTCAGACAACTGTGACTAAAGTTCTTACAAATGCAACTCAATAGTAATTCAAGTCAGGTTTTCAAAGACCGGCAAATACAGTTTATTTTTATCTATCTAACGTGTATATGTATGCATACCATATTTTCCGGTGTATAGGTCGCACCTTTTTATGGTTTTTTTCAAGGCCTGCAACCTATATATGGCTTGTTATCACTTTCGGTAAACAAATTTTTAAATCCAGCTCATTTCACAATTACGTTCATTTATTAAGGAAAAGTTCAGCTCAGACACATATTTGCTATAATTTTTATCAAACAAATAATTGTTTTTAAGTGTTAATCTTCTTAAAAGCCTTGCTGTGCGCTCCTGTGGCAGACATTTGCAGCAGAGCTAAACGTAGGTGCGACCTATACACCGGTGCAACCTATCTAGGGATTTTTCCAATCTATTGGTGATAATTGGACAATGTGACCTATACACAGGTGCGACCTATACACCAGAAAATATGGTATATGTATGTATATAGTGACTACACTGAATATGCAGTTATAACTGGTGCTTGTTTACCATGGAGATGGATTTGAGTTGCGGTAAGTGAATCGATTTATGAGCTTATGGGAAAAAATAAACACAAACATAAACCACTGGTAATTAAAATGCAGGTTGAGCCTAAATGATGACTGTGAAAATGTATAAATCACTGGCTGCATTATAGAAATGTGCTTAAATCTGCAGCGTCACAGACAGGTTGGCTAAGGAACTTGCACTCACACAAATTTGCAAACGCACGAGTACTTAAAGTACACTGTATTACACTCAGGAGACTGTAAAGACATTTAGGAACTTTCAAGCCTCTTTACTGCAGAATGTCTTGTGTTCTTTTTAAATGTCACACTCCCTCTCTGGTTTCTTTTTAGAAGCGTCCCCCATGGATATTATGGACAACCAAGTGGACACGCCTAATCATTGTTTTCAGTGTGCACACATGCTCTTTTGTCATTTTTGCCTTTTCATCTCAAACAAAACCAGCTTTTTCACTTGTGAATGCAGCTCTCCCTGTCACTTTAGTAATTCTCGTTGGTCTTTTTGTTTTGTTTTTGGGTATGTTCTTCTTCTCTGATTCCTCGTTTCCAACTCACCTGCTGTGTGAAGCCTGTTCAAGAGCCCCAGCAGTGATTTAGGGCCTTTTTGTTTAAGCTCACTGCGATCACACAGAAGCTTCTTTTTTATCCCTTCGACCTCTTCCTGTGTGGCTGCCCTCCTTTGACTCACCTTATTGGTGCTTTAAGTGTGAGTGCCCATGGCCATGCATGGCAGGTACCATGGCTCCAGGTGTCCACATGCATCTGCTCCAACTGTTCCTAATAGTTTGCAATGACAGCGACGCTCAGTGATAGTTGGACAGACATGTTTTGGTGACGTGGAAAAAGGACTTTTCATTGCCAAGGTAGCTTGCTGATGGATATTTTGGCAGTCTCCCCCCCTGCCTCCCTGCTGCTAGCATCCCATCCATGCCTCCTCGTCCTTCTTCCTCCTACCTTTCTTACTGTCGCTGCGGGCTATAGAGATGGCAGGACCAGGTGCGTATAGATGGAACGTGAGATGAAGAGAGAGAAAAGGGGGAAAAAGAGGGAGGGAGGATTGACGGGACCCAGGTGGCCAGTTGAACCCCTGTATTTCTGTTTTTCCATACTCATTTGCATAGACAAAATGGTTTTCTCCCTTCATCTGACTGTTTTTTCTCTTACTCTCCTTCTATTTACTCAGACGGCATCATTTTATTTCAAATACTATTTTTGTTTTTATCCTTCCTCTTTTGTCACCGTTTCCATTTCTTAGAACGAGACAGACTTCCACTTCCTCTCTTTGCTTCTGCCTTTCTGTTTTCTACTTATAGTCAATTGCCTCTTTTCCAAGTTTTTATTTTATTTAGTTCTTTAAACCCTTGCCTCCAGATTTACCTTTTCCCACCGTCTCTTTTGCTCGGGGCTTGCTGAACTCTGCGTTTTCACTCTACGCAGTAATATTCTTGCTGTGGAAACTTATTTTTAGTGTGCGTGCCCTTAAGACACCTTGCAGTCCCTTCACCCATCTCCCATCCACCTTCTCCTCCTCCCATGACTGTTTTTAATGTCTTTCATTCAGCTCGCCCAGCTTCTTTGAAGTTTCTAAACGTCTACAAATAACTTTTAGCTTTTAATACTTGTAACTAAACAGAATGTACTCCTTAGTACAGGTGACCCCCGATGTACGAACGAGTTAGGGACCTAAGAACGGTTCGCAGCTCGATTCTGCCATAGCTAGGGGGTGAAAATTATTTAAAAAAAAAAAATTATCATCCTAACGGAACGCGCGCACACATTTAAGCATGTACAGTAGTGTACTGTAATGTTAAGCATTGCTATTCACATTTACAGAATAAATAAATATATATTTTCTTACTTTGAGATGGTCAAAGCCAGTGACGTGCGGTGAGGTTCATGGCTGGTGAGGCACTGTGCAGTATTTTTTCCATATGTATAATAGAAAACAGACAAAAAATGTTCTCCACATTTTGGCTTCTGTCTGCCATAGCTTCTTCAGCGCTTTGGATGCTTTGGATAGCATTATTTTCTTCTTTTATAATACATGAACCCTACAGAGGAGTTTATTCACCATTTGATTGGCAGCAGTTAACGGGTTGTGTTTAAAATGTCATATCAGCAATCTTTACACATACAAACTGTAGCACACACAAAAGCACATTTAATTTGGAGAAAAAATTTTAGTCTTACTTTTACTTATAAATTAAATTAAACTATAACAAAATCTATTTTTATTTTACAGAAAAGAGCTGTGAGAATTATTACAAGAAAGTCTTAATGTCATATAATATATTATTTAAACAACTCAAAGTACTGAAGTTTAATGATTTGGTGGACTATAATATTTTGTTAGTAGAACCCTCAAATGTTCAAATGTATTTTGTTAAGAGAGAAAGCTGCTAGTCTAATGGGAACTGAAATTTTTGCAAAGCCAAGGTATAGAACTAGTTTGAAGGGATGGTTTATTTCAATACAGGGAGTTGAATTGTGGAATGTTTTGGGAAATGACGTTAAAAATGCTTATGTTTAAAAATGATCAAAACTAAATTGTTAACAAAATACTAAAACTTTTAGTTAAGTGTTTAATGTTCTAGATATTTGTAGACTGTGAAAAGTTACTCTTTTTGCTCTGTTTGCGCTGTCACTTTTCCTCCTGCAGCGTGAGACTGAAGCAGAACCCTGAGCTCAGTAGCCCCGCCTCCAGAGGCGAGAGGCTCGCCTGCCTGTGTGTGTGTGTGGATGTAACCTGACACCTTCACAGCCGTTTTATGAGCTCGTTCAGCGCACAGATACAGTTTTAGACAAAAACACAAGACATTATATTCACCAGCTAAACTATAGAAATGTAGTTTATATAGCAAAAGTATTTGGACATTTTAATAGAGACATAAGAGGCAGGAATTTTCCTGCCTTCCCAAATCGCTCACACTGTAGCTGCCTGCAGCACGTCACGTGATTGAAGTGAAGCAGCCGGTGCCTCACTGCGCAGTGCCTCTCTGCGCAGGTCTGCACGTCTCATCTCAGTATTTGAACGCTAAATAAGAAAAATGGGCGATTTTGAATAAAAATCAACTTAAAACTGGTTTAGGTTTTAGTAAAATAAGTTTATAGTACAAATCAAAGGATAAAGACAATAATTACATTTATTTTTTCAATTAATTTTTTTTTCTTTTCATGATGACAGGGGAGGCGTGGCCTCACTTGCCGCCCCTGACCGCACGTCACTGGTCAAAGCTGACATCTTAGGTTGCCATGCGTTGATTGTTGTCGGGCCGAGCAGCGCGGCGGCCGGCCAGTGAACCACCGCAGCCGCTCCAGACCTGTGTTAGCTAGCTGGCTAGCTTCTGCTAGCCAAGCCATGAGCTGGTGTTGGAGCGGCGGCGCGATCAATCTGCAGCTCCTGCTCCAGCCTGAGACGTCCACAGAGCTCACAGAGCGATTCCAGCTAGTAATTAATCCATATGATGCGATCCTGGTCACAAGTGTTCAAAAGGCCGGCTCCCGTGTTAGCTCCCGTGTTAGCTTCTGGAGCTAGCCAGGCCGGAGGTGTAGCCAGGCCGGCCGGAGGTCTTCGCGCGGCGGCCTGGCACGATCAGCGATAAATCCGCTGCTGCCTGAGACATCCACAAAGTTCACAGAGACGTTTCCAGCTCGTAATTAATCCATATGAAGCCATCCTGGTCACCAGTCTTCGGCCGGCTCCCGGCGCCGGCAGCTAACCTAAAATGGCGTCCGGTGTTCTACATTAATTTGTGACCGTCTAAACTGGAGACCTTCAAAGGCCCCCGTGACTGAACCTAAAATGGCGTCCGGTGTTCTACATTACAGTAATTTGTGACCGTCTAAACTGGAGACCTTCAAAGGCCCCCGTGACTGAACCTAAATGGCGTCCGGTGTTCTACATTAATTTGTGACCGTGTAAACTGAAGACCTACTTCCTGTTGCCCAAGATTGCTCAAAAATGATCAGAAATGATCATTTTTATCATAATTATTATTTATAAAGCCTTTAAAACAACCACAGCTGCAACAAAGTGATGTACACATGAAATTAAGAACATTTAAACACAAAAAAAAAAAAAAATAAAATAATTATTATTTTTTTTTTAATACAGTAATTTCATATTTTTATTAAATATGATACGTTCGTAGGTCCCGTTGTTCGTAGGTCGATGGAGTCATAACTAGGGGGTTTGCTGTATTTAGTTTTCAGTTCAATTCAGTTTATTTATAAATAAAAATAAAATAAATGTCACATTTTTGTCATCTGTGTATGTTCCCATACTTGACAGACGAAATTCGTCTCTGCATTTAACCCAACCCCCACCAGGTGGTGCAGTGAGCAGCCGTAGTCGGCGCCCGGGGAGCTGGAGAATTAGGTGTGCACTCATAGACACCCCAAGGTGTGTAGTGGCCGGGGCACGAACCCGCGTCCTTCGGGTCCCAAGTCGGAAGCCCTGCCACTACACCATCTTATACAGCGCAGAAGTCATCTCAGGGCAATGAACAGAAACATTCATATACATCATAAGTAATTTAACAACATTATGTATCTAAGGAGCAGACTGCTTTGAGTTTAACTTCATCACGGACAGCCATTTATGGAATTTGTTGCCTTAATGTAGAAATACAAATTCCCCTGCATACCTAGTTCTTTTCTTTTCCCTTTTTTGTAAAATTTATTTATTTAAATGTATTTATTTTTATTGTTTTACATTTTATTATTACTTTCACCTTACCGTTTTTCACTATTGGAGGTGTTCTGTATGTGTTCAGTGTTCCTGGAAAAAGGCATGTTAGAGTCAAAGGTGTGAATAGTTTGTTTATTTTCAATACTTTTATACCCTTGAAATTGTAAATACCTTTGTTCTATATGCAAAAATATCAATAAACACATGTGAAATAACTTCATCACAGACTCTAATCTTGAGCAAGCATGAAGAGAAGAGTGGGAAGGAAAAACTCCCTCAAACTCAGGACAAGCAGCCATCTGCTTCGACCAGCTGGGTTTGAGAGGAACAGATAAACAATGGCAGGTCAAGAATCACATGCCAAGATAACAATAACAAATGAATATTCCATTTTAACTTCCATTTTAACAATTCATTTAAGGAAATGAGGTCACTTTGTCCTGAAGTAGTCCAAGTCTATAGCAGCATAACAAGCCAACCCTAACTATAGGATTTATCAAAAAGGAAAGTCTTAAGCCCAGTGTTAAAACTGGACAATGTGTCAGCCTCATGGACAGAAACTGGAAGTTGGTTCCACAAGAGAGGAGCCTGATAACTGAAAGATCTTACTCCCATTTTATTTTTGGAAACTCTAGGAACCGCGAGTAAACACTTTGAGATTTTTGTTAATGAAAAGTGCGTTACAAATTAAATTCATTATTATTATTAAACCTGCATTCTGAGAGTGAAGTGCTCTGTTAAGAAAAATATGGAACAATAAGGTCTATAATATAAGATGGAGCTAGGTTGTTGAGGGCTTTGCATGTCAGAAGTAGGATTTTGAAATCTATTCTGAACTTGACAGGGAGCCAGTGGAGAGAAGTTGAAACTGGAGAGAGATGATCTCTCTTAAGACTCTGGCAGCAGCATTTTGGATCAACTGAAGAATTTTTAGAGAAGTATTTGGACACTCTGATAATAAACCATTGTAATAAAGTTATAGAGTTTTGTCATCTACTGCCTGGGAACTTCTCTATCACTCTAGAAACGTATAAAGCTCCTTCAAATTTGGAGTCCGTTCACTTCTAGATATCTGCCACACCCAATTAACATTAGTCACCACAAAATCGGCTGTAACTGAGTTTTAAATATTTTATTTATAAACCTTTATTTAACCAGGCAAATCTCATTGAGATCAGATCTCTTTTGCAAGGGAGGCCTGAAGGCAGCTTAACATGCATGTTTTGGTCCGTGGGGGGAAACCGGAGTACCTGAAGAAAACTCATGCAAGCACGAGAAGAACATACAAATCCAACTGGGGTATTGAACCCAGCATCTTCTTGCTGTGAAGCAACAGTGTTAACCACTGAGCCGTCGTATTGCTATAACTCCCAATCATAAAAAAGCAAGATAAAACATTTCCAAAGGTCCTTCATTCCATCAGTCAGACTAGTTACAAAACTAGTTAGATAATGACCATTTTGATTAAGTACCTCTGTTTCACTTCTATGTGATATACCATGGTGGCCCTCCTTTTTTTAAATTTAATATTTATAATGTGTGATTATGATTCATTTTTATATTTAGAGATTGAGTTTATTTTCTCCTCCTTGTATCGTCACCTTATCGTGGTGGAGGAGTTTGTGCACGTGAACGATCCTAGCAGCTATGCTGGCCGGGACAATTAGAATAAAACTTGTGTGTTAGTCGCTGACGGTCATCCCCGTCACGCATTTGAGAGATGGGTCAACGTCTCACCTGTACAATTTCACCATATATAGTTTTCACACATAAAAGTTCACATCACCACAATGCTTGAACGTCACATACATGTAAACAACGTGTCACTCACAAACGCACAGAAGAACGGGCATCGGCTTCCCTCAGAATTCCTGAATTGAGCTATGTTGTCTGTCAGTCAACTCCCTGCTCACTCTCGCATACACACACCCCTCACAGATTCCTTCGATACACACACCCGCCCTTCTGACAGTGCATATTTGGCATGGGGAAGGGAACTCAATTACGGCGAAGGTGAAAGAAGCAATAAACACGGCACAGATACAGTGAAGCGCGCTCGGCAGCAGCGCAGTCAATCAAAGGGCCAGGCTGCTAGCCGCTGCCGCTTTGCTCATCCAGCTGTAAAGTGATGGTGATGGTCAGAGCTGGTGGATGGATGAAGGAGTTAGAGAGGTGGGGTGGGTGAAGGTGGGGAGCACAAAACACCGCCATCCAACTCTCCTGAAAATTATGTGGCTGTGCCCAACTTACATGAACCTGCCACTGAGAGGACAGGAGGGTGGGATGGAAAGATGGATGGAGGCAGTGGGAGATGATAACAAGCACATTCATTTTGTCCCTCACACACACACATAGAAGGTTATGATCTCCACACACAAACGCACACACTCACAAATGCACACTCCTGCCTACAGCTCACGTTGTAGCTTGGCTACATGATTTGGGCAGCTCACCCATGCTACAGGAACAACAACATCATCATCACAACAAATCATGCAGCTTTTGCTCACAATGCATCTGTTCTTGTCTTGTTTTCTTTCTTTCTGTGCGTGGGCAGTGCGTAAAGCAGAAATAATCAACACTTCATCTGACATGGCTGCTCCTACTGCCTTTGTTTATACCGTTTAGGGTAATTTACAAATTATGCACATATGCTTAAGAATATAAAAACAAATCTTCACCCAAAACAAATATAATTTTTTTTTTTTTGATAAGTTAATTTGCGATCATAGAATAGAGTTTTCAGGAACATATATCAATTAAAAAACATAAAAATACTGTAAAAGGAATGTTTAGAGTTTCACACAATATTTGTATTGCTTATAATATGCTGGTGAAGATTCTCAGTCATCCAGGACATGATAAATCAAAACAAGGCGTTCAATACAGAAACAACTGGACTTTATTTGTAACGGAAGACGTTTCGTCCTTCATCCAAAGAGCTTTCTCAATTCAAAGAAACAAGTTTTGTGAATAATTCACATAATAATAAAAAATAATTCACACAGTCTGCTCTTTGAATTGAGAAAGCTCTTTGGATGAAGGGCAAAACGTCTTCCGTTACAAATAAAGTCCAGTTGTTTCTGTATTGAATGCCTTTTTTTTGATTGCTTATAATAAAACAATAAATGTATATTCTCAATGTTTAGGATCACATTTTTATTGTGTATCCGTTGACTTGGGACCCGAAGGACGCGGGTTCGCGCCCCGGCCACTACACACCTTGGGGTGTCTATGAGTGCACACCTAATTCTCCAGATCCCCGGGCGCTTTCTGGCTGCTCACTGCACCACCTGGTGGTGGTTGGGTTAAATGCAGAGACGAATTTCGTCTGTGTATGGGAAACATACACAGATAACAGACAAAGACATTATTATTATTATTATTATTATTATTATTATTATTGTAGAGACTGTTTTTACAGACAGATGTGGACAGTAATTTAATTGCTACAGTCATTGCAGTGATGATGGTCAAGGCATTTTAATTTTTTTGATAATAAGCAGTTAAACCCTAAAAATAGATTCTGCATAACTGTAAATAACAGACTATTTATTACCTGTCAGACTCATTCAGCCTGGCTCAAATGACTCAATTTTTGTTATTTTTTTGTATGTTTAGAAGCATCACACTCAAGTGTGTCCTCTCAGCCAAGAGAGCTTGAAGTGGCGCTTGCGTCAACGCCTAAATAGTGAGCTAATTCATTCAGCTGGTCTTCATACGTGCAGAGCTGTTCAATTGGATCATTGGTTGCTATGATGTCTATAAAAATAATTTCACATGATTAAAGTTGTGTTGCAGTCTGGGTGCATTCATTTTCATACACCATGTGGCAACTTTGTTAACATTCAGCAGACAAATGTTCCAGACCAGTAAATGACAATGATGTGGAATAAAGGAAAGAAGTGTTAAAAAAAATAAAAAAGTAAACGTTTGCCAATTTTAGAGTTGGATTCCTTTAGTTTGTTATTAAATTGTGGAGGCAAACTGGTGCACAGAAAACAAAAATCTCAGTGCGATACCACCTAAATCACTGCACCATTAATCCCTTTCATTATCAAAGCGCATACGGGCTATGAATTGCATTTTTGATAGAAAAAAATGTAGTAATCTTCATGAGACTTCCACTACTTCACTCTCCCTTCAGCTTCTATACAACACCAGAAAAGTTATTTTCGTACATGTGGAATAAAAATGCTCACTTGTTCAAATATTATAGGAAACTCCAAGAGGAATTACTCTCCAAACGCTTGTCCTTGGTTGTCATGTCGCTCAGCCTGGACACAAGTGTGCTGGAGTTTGTTGTATTTTTCAGCCTGAGGCATGTTCCCAAACTGCCAATAGATGCCGTGCTAGAAGCTAGTCAGAAGCTAAAATAAAATAAAGTCCAAGGCCAAATTCCCACTCCTTCTCAGCTGTAACCTGCTGACGTGAGTGGAGTTTTTTTTTAACTCTATAGTGTCAAAGAATTTAAATGACCTCTTTAAATATTTAAACCCTGCAGGTATGGTAATTTGACTGCAATGGATTCCAGCTAAATATTCCAAAAGTGCCGGTACGATCTGGTGAGAGGACAATCTGCGGCTGATAGTTCGAACAGTCACACGAGGAGATGTAAGTTACTTTACACCGACGTGTTTGCAAGTTTATTCTCACAATGACGGCGTTGCGCAATGCTAGATGTTCTAACTACAGAGATGGAGAGAGGAAGCGGCTGCCTACGGAGAATCTAATAGCTCCAGCTGCTCCCTCACTCACCTCTGCTCCCTTTCGATCCGATCCGTTTCCCTCCATATTTTATTTATTTCTGTTCCCCTCAGCACATTCGTATTTCTGCCTGCCTTCTCCTCCTCTGTCCAAGTCTCTCTCCATCTCGTCCGCCTCTGAATTTACCACCACGGCTCGCCTTTTGGCACTTCTTCCTCTGTTCTGCCACCCTGCTCCTCTCCCCCTCTGTGCCTTTTCTTTTTTTCTCGGCCTCTCTTTCCATCATAATCTGTTTTGCTCGAGCTCGGTATAAAACGCCAGTCTTTTTCACTTGGAACAAGCCTCCTCTCATCTCTGCCTCCTTCTCACTTTGCACATTTTGTCAGAAGTTTGAGTTGGCAGAGATTTGAAGGTTGGAGTCTAAACGAGAGAGGAGAAGGTGCGGGGGGAAAAAATGCACGCATCTAATGAGTTTAGGCATCCAGTCAAGGAGAAACTTGTACTCTGAAGAGCATCGCACATACAAAACTGCCTGCTTTATTAATCTTATTAATTGCTTGAGTAAAAGTTGGGGTTGTGACACTCTTGTTAAAGCCTTGGGTTATTAATAAAAATAAGTTGCAGAATGGAAGGGCCAGAATCAATAAGCAGCCTTATAGGGGGAAATTAAATAAAGGGAGAAGGGTGCACGGAAAAGCTCGGTGCAGCTCAGATTTTGTTATTAGTTGCTGCTGCCCTTTAATGAGGGTTACTTAATGGTCCAGAAAACTGGCACACAGCACAAAACTGCAAAGCGAATGCTGATCCGTCAGCTACAAGTCCAACCTGAAGCTTTAAAACGTCTGGCGAAACTTTTAAAAGCCTGAGACGATGAAGATGAAACGTGAAGGTTCGAGCAAAAGCAAAGAGCTTGGCCAGAACCTGCTCGCTCTGAAGTCACATGCACTCGCTACGCCTTTGGTTTTGTTGAATGTTTTCCCTCGTTTTACTTTTCTATACGCTCCGAATCTTTCTTTATCAGCCTCGTCTCAGTGCCTTCTTTTATGGGAGAAGTATTCATTACAGGACAATAAAATCCTGATTGAAAAGAGTGAACCATCTTCGATGCTAGCACGTGGAGAGGAGCAGACAGAGACGTCGATGATGTGCGGCATTATACACGTTAATGGCTTCACTCAAAGGTAGCGCTGATTTTCCTTGCACTGCTGCTTACATCTCAAAGACACATCATGGCTGCTGTGACAGAACATTGTTTTTTACGTCGTTAGAGTTCAGGTAGGAATCAGCTGTGCTTTGTGGTTACACACGACAGATTTAGGGCTTTTCATTGGTTACTATGAATGCAACACTGATTATAGACACTTTGGCAACAGTGTATTTACATTGAACAATTGTCTGGATCCACATATAGTATTTGACACTAGTTCAGTTACCAGTACAGGGTATACTGTATATGATGTGATATATGTCTCCCCTGTGTAAACACAGCACAGTAGTGTAATAACAGAAGTGTGATTTAGTGATTTAAAGACGCCAGAGCCCCGTATGATATCCACTGTGTTAAGTTTTGTTTTTGTTTTGTCACTGCTTTAATTTCCAATACTTTCCAACATGTTGCAATCTAATAATATATAGAGACATATCTGCGCATTGTCAATAATCTCAAATTATGTTTATGTGTGCTTTATTGGAAACATTCTAGAAATGCCAGAGAACCGTTTCGGTGGCTTAAAGGGCTAGATCAAGTCTTTTTAAGTGGGTTCTGTGGAAAAGTTATGAACAATTACTACTATCCTACCTGCTGTAGATGGCATTTTGACTTCATGGCATGTCTAAGTGAGGCCAAGGTCAAAGTGGACTTCCAGCATTCTAATTAAATTAATTACCGTATTTTCCGTTGTATAGGTCGCACCGTTGTATAGGTTGCAGTGTCCAATATTTATCAATAAATTGGAAAAATCCATAAATAGTTTGCACCGGTGTATAGGTCGCACCTACGTCACCGCCGGCGTAACGCGTCATCTGACGCGCCGCGTGACCGCTGAGTCAACCCGGCAATATGGACCGAGTGTTTAGCTCTGCTGCTAATGTCTGCCAGAAGCTAACAAAGCTAAACACGAGAGGAGTCCGTCTCTCAGAACACGAATAAAAAAAATCAAATTTTAGGTCAAATGTTTTCTCGAGACCATAGTAACGTACATTAAAGCTCCTATAATTACACTCTGTAAGCAGAAAAAATATACACCGAGTGGTTTCGAAGCTATTTATAAGAAAACAGAAGTAAACTGAAATATATAAGAAAACAGAAGTAAACTGAAATAAAAACGAAAGCTAACACGGGAAGTCCGCCTCTCGGAACACAAATAAAAAAATCAAATTTTAGGTCAAATATTTTCTCGAGGCGATAGTAACGTACATTAAAGCTCCTATAATTACACTCTGTAAGCAGAAAAAATATACACCGAGTGGTTTTGAAGCTATTTATGACGTAAACAGAAGTAAACTGAAATAAAAACGAATGCTAACACGAGAAAGTCCGCCTCTCAGAACACGAATAAAAAATCAAATTTTAGGTCAAATGTTTTCTCGAGACCATAGTAACGTACATTAAAGCTCCTATAATTACACTCTGTAAGCAGAAAAAATATACACCGAGTTGTTTCGAAGCTATTTATAACAACTTCTGTATTGAACGCCTTTTTTGATTTTATCATGTCCTGGACGAGCATATTTATAACAAATACAGAAGCTAACACTAGAAGCTAAATGCTACAAAAAGATCATTTTTTTATTTTTTTATCTCAAACATCTAATAAAGGTACTCACTTGTAAACGTCCACACTGTGATTCCATTCCATTCTGTAAGTTTCAGAAAAATCCGCTGAGTGGTTCTTGACTTATCTTGCTGACAAACAGCAAACAAACAGAGCTAACATAAGCTACATCCAGCTCAGGCGGCCGACAGAATCAGTCCGAGCAGAGGAGCTTTTTTTCGGGCACATGAGCTGGAAACTGTCTACTTCTTCTTCTTGGGTCGGTGTACTCCTCTGGAAGTGGTACTGCACTGCGCCCCTAGCGGCCGAAAGTGGTACTGCTTCATTTTCTTTCAAACTGAAAAGGCTCATAACTCAGCCAAAAATTTGTCTAAAAATATGGGAAAAAAATCCATAAATAGGTCGCACTGGTGTATAGGTCGCAGGCAAAACCATAAAAAGGTGCGACCTATACACCGGAAAATACGGTAATTAAAAATACTCTAGTTAAAAAAATGGATTCATGTGAATGTTGTTAAATAAAATGTAGTTGGTTGCATATTATTTAAGAATTCAAGGATTCAGTGTTATTGTCATTTGCATCACATGTTGTACATGAGGTGGAACGAAATTGTGTACACAGGAAACCAGTTACATCCAACAAAAGTATAAAATGTAAAAGAAAAACGGTAGTAAAATCTAAAATATGAACTATTATACAACTATAATTCTGCTGGAATGGCTTCAGGCTGCACAGGAAGTATCAAAATGCTGCTGCTGCTTGCACTGGAAAATAACCACCTGTGATAACTGCCTTACATTAAATGATTAATGTCAATATAGTCGCAAGTAATGGTCTAACAATGGCCTAAAAGTTTTTCAAATAGCATTTAATATCCTGATTCATGCTCAATAATCCAGGTAGCAAAATCTAACAAAGTTAAGTCGCATCCTCTGGATGTATTAAAACGAAAAAAGATTTTTTTTTTTTTTAACATTTCATCTTTAATCCAAAAGACTTTGTTAACAAATTTTTTAAATTAATTAATTAATTAAAAAATATGAATTTAAAAAACGAGTAAATAAAACAGACAAAGTCTTATGGATTAAAGATGAAACATTTCAACAATTTTTTATTTTTTATTTTTTGAATTCATCCAGAGGACCTGACCTAGCTTTGTTTAATAGCATTTAAATGAACAACTATGAAAATGTTGACATGTGAGTTGTTTTGGGACAAAGGTAATCCACTTTGGGATTCTGTTCAGACTTAGTTTAGCTTGTCAGATGAGTCAGAATTGAACGTTTCTTTTAATCAACCTGTGGTAAGGGGCTACCTTCAATATTCATATCATTGTACAAAGTAGCCCAACAAAGTTCAGTCAGGCCATCTGGACAGCCTCTTTTCTTTTTTTAAGTCTTTTTTTTTTGGTGATGTTTCATCCTTCATCCAAAGGACTTCATCAGTCCGAGGAGCCACAACAAAGTCCTTTGGATGAAGGACGAAATGTCTCAAAAAAAAAAAATACAGAAACCATCCAGATGACCAGACTGAACTTTGGATTTGTTTTTACCTGTATTATTGAGCATGAACTTTGAAATACAAAGGAACATGCACAAGGATTCACACAAGATATGTGAAAAAAGTAAAAATAATATTAAAAGACAAAAGAATATAAAAATAACTGTGTATAAATACCAACAATTAAGGTCCAATGTTATGTTCATAACTCATTTGCATAATCCTATTTGTCATAATCTTAAATATTGAATTAAGTGTTTTGACCAATCTTTGTTCTAATTTTGGTGTAAGAACTGTATTATTTATGGAAGCTACAAGGAGTTATTTTACTGTACTGTATTCCTTGTTGCTGCACAAACAAATTTAGGCAGTTTGTATTTCTATTCAAACCATTATGCCAATTTTTAAATTCAATGTCAATTTTAGAGTTGCGTTTTAAGTTCTTCCTCATTTTTCTTCCTCAAATATAATTTTCAGATTGATACACACTAAGGTAAGTGGATAATGCATAAGAAAATTGAAAGTAGCTGTTTTTTTTGTTTTGTTTTCTTGTTGGCAAATTGTTGACATTGTCATTGGCCTTCCACACATTTATGATGATTTTTAAAAGACTGTACCCAGAGGACATTTTTATTACACCATCAGAAAAGCTCTATTACATTTTATTGGAGGCCAGTTTGCAAAATGACACAATAAAAGCCTCAACACTTTACTTGCACCGTCTAGTTATGAAGGACACACTGGTCGTGCAAAAAGACATTTATTCTGCAGCGCAGTAATTTGGTGCAAATGACGCTTTTATCACATAATTTTGAGTTCCAGCATTGGGTGCAGTGAGGTTTTCTTTACAGCTTTAAACACGGTCTGCTCTTCTGATATACAAACAACTGACAACTCTCATTAAGGGTAAACATTTATGATTCACAACAGTCTAACCTGAGGCTTTGTGAAATAATTATTTTAAGCATGCCTGACAGCTTTGCATTGAGCTTTTGTGTGAGTTAACTTCATTCAGTCTTGTCAGAACTGACAAAAAGGCAAACATTTAGCATTTACAATGGACTTTTATTTTAAAGCAAAATATTTATAAATAAGTTGGCACTTTTAGGCCAATACGCAATAAACAATAAATCAATGAATCACATGATAAATGAAAATTATCAACCTCATTTTCATTTATCGGCTTTATCGTCTCTCTTTCTACTGAAGACACTGGATGACAAAAGGCTCAACTCTGGTGCTCTTCACTGACCCCTCCCTTTCTCTTTAAAATCCGTTTTAACCATCCAAAATTGTGTTTTGGATCGCTAAAAGCAGTTAAGCTGAGGAGCTAAGCTACGATCTAAGCTAACTGGCCGACCGTGGGGAAAAAAAAACTCCAGTCTTGTCGACGCTCCAGAAGTCACAGTTGAAACCTGTGCTTTCGTGTAAGAAGTTGTTTTTTCGCTGCAAAAAGAAGTTGACAATTTGTTTATGTACAGATTTTTTTATTTATTAAAAGATTTGTGTGAAAAATGCTATGCTAAAGAGCTCAAACCACACCGAGTGTCGGCCATTTTGAGAACCGAAGAGAGACGGCCCATGTCACATAAAGGGGCTTCCCTCGCTCCCTCACTATCCATCCTTCGGTTCAGTCTTATACTGTATTGCCATCCGGTGGCTGAAAAAAGGTACTACTGTAAATGCAAAACAAATTAACAACCATTTATCCTTTTATTTGACAATAATTACTAATTATTGTCAAATTTCAAGCAATATTATCGTTTATCGCAATAATTTCTGAGTGAATTAATCGCCCAGCAAAATGTGTTATTTTGACAGGCCTAGGTATTTTGTTGCAGTTGGTAGAGCGGCTGCCTCTCAGCGAGCAGGTCGCTGGTTCAAATCCCGTCTGAGGGGTCCTTTCTGGGTGGAGTTTGCATGTTCGCTCCGTGCTGCGTGGGTTTTCACCGGGTACTCCGGTTTCCTCCCACAGACCAAAAACATGCATGTTAGACTGATTGGTAACTCTGAATTGTCCCTAGGTGTGAGTGAGAGAGTGAACGGTTGTCTCGTTTGCCTGTATGTGTCCCTGTGATGGACTGGAGACATGTCCAGAGTGTCCCCTGCCTCTTGCACAATGATGGATATAGGCACCAGTGACCTCGTGACCCGTAAAGGAAGGTGTGGGTAAAGTTAATATATGGATGTATGGATGCTTATAAATATATTAAAAACAGAAACTATGCATGCAGAATTTTTGCCACATTCATCTTCCCATTGTGAGCACATGTAGCCTGGTTAAAACCACACCCTGTCCTTCACTTCGCTTCAGACTAGGGTCTGGCATTCCTCCCATTGAAAACGATTTCTCCTGGAGATTTTTGAATGGACCAATCAGAGAACAGAAGGCGGAGTTTTGTTAGTTTAGCCTGGCGAGGTCCAGGCTATCAGATAAATTGCTCAGAAACCACTCGGTGGATATTTTTTCTGCCACCAGTGTGTAATTATATGGCTCTAATTTACTGACTGTTGGCCTAGATAAAACATTTGAGATAAAATTCGATTTTTTATCATTTATTTTCGTAGCGCACCCGAGGCTGTTTGGAAAATGTCAAACCGAAACTATTTAAATCCAGCAGATTTGACCATTTCGTGAATTGATTTAGGAACTGTTAAGCTCAGGAACACTTCTGATATAACGTCAGCTAAGAAATATATTTTTTATCAGCAGAGAAATAATAGTTTTTTACCTTGTTTTGATGAAAATTCCTTCGTGGCGGCAGCCATTTTGAATGACGACGTCAGTCGACATCGTTCAAAACTCCGCCTTCTGCTCTCTGATTGGTCCGAACAAAAATCTACCGGAGAAATCCTTGTGGATGGGGGAAGTCCCAGACTGTGAAGTGAAGGGAAATGAGAATTGAGCGGAGCTGTGCAGGAAGGCGAGGGCCAGGCTAGAGCACATGGTTCTGTTTTCTTTAAAAATCTGAGTAATTTAAACTTTTTTTTTTGCACAGCAACAAATATGTAATGCATGTTCACACAATTATTAAACAGCTCTTGTCAACAACCCCCTGTTTGACCTTAACTGGGTGTAAACTTGTTCTGTCCTTATTCTGCCACTGCCATTATCATTTCACATCTCAACTGTGGCCATTTATGTTATTAGATACTTTCATTTGTGTGTTCGTATTGTGTATTTTATCCATTTTAGAGAGTTTGTTTTCACTTACACAATGCTAAACTGTACGAACACATGGATGCTATGCTCGTTGCAAAATCTGGTTGCCAATTTCCCAGTTTATAGGTTCATACGAAGCTGTGTTGAAGATTGGTTAAGACCAACAGAGTGATGCGCTGGAAAGATTAAATCTCAAAATAAAGTGTCGCCCAAAGGGCTGCGGGCCCACTTCCTCTGATGTGATGCTTATCTTTGCCATATTGCATTTTCAGACTCCGCTCAGTCCGCTTAATGAAGATCGTTGCAAGCTGAGTGTAATTAGATTGCTGTAAGAACTCCTTCAAAGAAACGTTAAAAGATGCACAGACAGCAAGGTTTCGTGCTGTTTGTACATCCTAATTCCACAATCATTATTTTAACTGAACCTTTTGAAGCTGTTTCCATCCACCCATGCTTAGAAAACTGAACGAAACAAATGCAATATAAAAGTTATGACAGTTTAAAAATAAAGTTCAAAGTACAGTATTGTGATCATGACCGCCTTACTAGCACTTAAACTGGTAATTGGTTAAGACCTTGTCAGAGTAGCACTCAGACTCCAAAAAATTGAATTAGCTCTGTTGAAAAGGTAGCTTTTAGTGGATTGCTGTTTTGAAACCTCCATTGTTGTGTTTAGAAGTTTTACAAGCATCTTTAACACCTATCGATCTGTGTGAGACCTTGACAACAATATAGTAAACAGCTCCTTACACGTGTGTCCCGCAAAACATTTCCATGATTTCCAACAAAGTTAAGTCCGGTCCTCTGGACGGTTTCTTTGTGTTGAAATGTTTCGTCCTTCATCCAAAGGACTTCATCAGTTCGAGGAGCCACACAACAAACTCAGTCCCACAGGCAGCACACTCAAATTGGACCAACCAGTTTAATGGTGTTGAGATGGTTTCTGGAGCCCACTGTACCTCCTGTCAACTCCTTTGTGGCAGCCATGACCAAAATGGTTCAAATCATCAAAGTTCATGCTCAAAAAAGGTAAAAAATCCAACAAACCATTTTATCGTCATTAAACTGGTTGGCCCACTATAGCCGTTTTCGCATTGCACGGCCCTCCCCAGTCCGGCTCGTCCCTGGTTGGCCCAGAGCCAGCCCTGGCCCGCCCCCGTTCATTACGCATTATGTGGAGAGCAAGCCTTGAAGTGGGTGGGGTGTTCACTTGATGTGGGTGGAGTGTTCTTGTGTGCGCGCTTACAGTGTTTTAAGAGAGGAGACGCCGCTAAAAAATATTTGTTAGCTGAATACTGTATATATATATATATTAGTGTTTCTGAGTTTAAGTTTTGTTAATAACTGATTACAAATCAGCTTATGTTAGAACGTAAATAACACGAAGCGCGCACCCATTTCCGCCTTTCAGCGCGACCTGAATGTCATTAAAATATAACTAATAACGTCTAACTCTTACGCGCAGCCAGGGTTTTAAAATATAACTAATAATCTCTAACTTCTACGTGCAGCTAGAATGTTAAGAGGGGTGATTCCTATATAGGTAAAGTGGACTCCTAAAAAACCAATTCGTCGCTGTGGCTCAGAGAGATTGCGCACTGCTATTAGACTCTACATTTTATCTTGACCCGGGGAAGCGGGTTCGCTTCCCACCTGGTACAAAGTTATTTTACGTTTTTTTTTTATTGGAGTAAATAAAAAGGAGTTTGTTAAACAAACTCCTTTTTATTTACTCCAATAAAAGACAAACGTAAAATAACTTTGTACCAGGTGGGAAGCGAACCCGCTTCCCCGGGTCAAGATAAAATGTAGAGTCTAATAGCAGTGCGCAATCTCTCTGAGCCACAGCGACGAATTGGTTTTTTAGGAGTCCACTTTACCTATATAGGAATCACCCCTCTTAACATTCTAGCTGCACGTAGAAGTTAGAGATTATTAGTTATATTTTAAAACCCTGGCTGCGCGTAAGAGTTAGACGTTATTAGTTATATTTTAATGACATTCAGGTCGCGCTGAAAGGCGGAAATGGGTGCGCGCTTCATGTTATTTACGTTCTAATATAAGCTGATTTGTAATCGGTTATTAACAAAAATTAAACTCAGAAACACAAATTCAGCTAACAATTTTTTTAGGGGTTTCTGTAGTTAAATTTTAATGAAATTCAGCCCTCGCGCTGAGGTTGTTAGAACGAGTCCAGCCCCTGCTGCAAACAACAAATCAAATGTGAGCAGTAAATGA
>JBBPBX010004040.1:68809-78926 GCA_038048925.1 Garcialebias charrua
TTTCTTTGACAAAGCTCCTCCACAACCACAGAAGACATCATGCAAGTGGTTCCACAGGCTGAGTAGTACGAGTACACTGGGCCTCATGTTAGTGTTGAAATACTACAAGTGTGCCTTCTTAAGGAACAAATGAAAAACCATCAGCTTTGCAAATGTTAGACTTGAAGTTAAAGCGTGTTTCTGGAATGCACCTCTTCTGAACAGAGTGGTGCATAAACACACACCTAATTAACATTTCCTTTTCTTGATTAAGCCGTCATTAGTCGGTATGGATCAGCTCTTTGAAGATTCACCTCAGCTACGTGGAAATCATTTGATTTGAAGCTCAAATGCCTCGGTAATCTTAAAAAACCTTTTGATACACCATCAGCTTTCTGCAGCACCTGAAGCACTCGGCACAAAGGGAGAAGCTGAATGCTTCTCGCTATAAATCAGAGGAGAGATATTTTTTGCACGGGCATTGTTACTTTTGCTTTTTTTCATTTGAGCATATTAATGTGTTTCAATAGATGTGTGTGGGTGAGTGTAAGTATGTGCGTGGAATGATTGTGCGTGTGCAAGGCCTGACTTATGTTTGTTGCCGTTTGTGTTTTGAAGGAGCACAAAGAGCCCATGGTGGGGGCGAAAGCTCAGCCTCTAGTGCGATAGGCCTCCGATGGAGAGATTAGCAGGGGGAGCAGTGAAATAAAGAGTGTTAATTAAAAGTGGAGTGTGGGGGTGTGGGAAAAATCAGGTGAGAGAGATAACACAAGAGTCTGAAAGAAAAATTATTTACCTGCCCACACACACACACACACACACACACTCAAAAACCCATTTTAACCCAAGAAGATGGAGGCTCGGGAGTAAAATGAACAAGTTAGTGATGTGGAAAGTACAAGAAAAGGAGTGTTGCTGAGTAGGTGGCAATGGGAAGAGGGGATTAATTGAATCTGATTTCAACCCTGCTCTCTGTGTACGCTTGTTGTTTAGGTTTTCATGCACTCTGTAAGTACTGGAGTGTTTTTCCAAGGGGTCAAATAAGGCAGTAAATAAATAAACATATAAATAAGGTTGAGGGAAATGAGAGCCATCAGGGCCATAATGATGAATAAAATAAAAAGAACTGAAGGAAAGTACGTGCCTCACTTCCGTACTTACAGTAAACACAATGAGATAAGATTTGACCCAGAAATCCAAAATGATTACAGTTTTTCTCAGACCCCCCCCCCCGTACATTTGAAAGAAAGAGATGAGGCGAGGGTGAGGAGCAGACAAGAGACAGAAAAACAGTTTTTAACCTACAAACTTTGATGTTACGCAGGGTGGGAAGCTGGAGAACGTTGGAGCTGTAGAAATGGCAGAAAGAGAGCAGGGCTGCAAGCTAAAGGGATTAATCCAAACAGATTTTAATCCAGCGGGTGATATGAGGCTGACTTGTATTTGACAGGTGCCAAGGGGCAGGAACTTAGAGGGTGGTGGTGGTGGTGGAGTTGATGTGGGAGGTGTGTGTATTTTGGCTGGGGTGGGGGGATAACATTCGTAAATCATTTTAATGACGCATCTCCTCTGCATGAGGGCGAAGCCGGGAGGCCAAACAAACGGTGTGTAATTAGAGCAGGGGAATGGGAAACGGGAGATGGTGCGAGAGTCGGGGCAAAGGAAAGCCATTTGGTAAAGGATCGGAACAGGAGACCTTTGAACAATAATGGTTATGGATCTCATTATATGGTGCCGCTGTTCAGAAACGAGACCTGACAAGGTTCGAGAAACTACACAGGCTGATGAAGCTGCGGGCAGTCGTGGCAGTTGACGTCAGCCGGGGTTGAGACAACGATGGCGGTGAAGGTGATATTGTAAGATACCATCCTTCTGGGTGGAGGATGATGATGGTGATGAAGGACTAGGTGTGATGGTGATTATGATTATGCTGGTTGGAATTATGATTACTGTAATGGGGATGATGATAAATGTGATTACAGTGTCATTGCTACTAGTGCTGTCGGTTTCTCTAATTAACCATTCATCCTATTTTTGCACCCGCTTATAGTGGGAAGGGTCACGGGAGGGCTGGAGCCATTCCCAGCATGCATTAGGTGAGAAGTGAAAAGCACAATCAGTGCGCTCATATGGCCACATTAATGCAGGTGGAGTTCCCAGTACTCGTGGATAAATGAAGATCGTGGGGGCAAACTTTCCATTAGTAAAATGCTGCATTTACACATTTACTTTACATGGAGAAGCATCAAATTTTTCCCCCTAGTTTTAACAGTCATATAAATCGAAGCACCAAAGTCCATGCTCAATAATCCAGGTATAAAATCCAGCAATGTTCAGTCGGGTCATCTGGATGGTCAACGAGGGAGAGGGTGGGCACCAGACAAGAGGGCGTGCCCCAGTGGCCATCTTAGCACCAACATAACTGTTTTATTTTCCACTTTGGAGGGGGGGGTAAGTTTTGTTTGGTGTTTCCTCAGACTGATGAAGCCTTCTGGATGGAGGGTGAAACGTCTCAGCACACACACACAAAAAAAAGACACAGTCCAGATGACCCGACTGAACATTGTTGGCTAAATAGAAGCAATTACATTATTCATAACCGCATCAAAGTTTTTGTTGCGTCAATTATATTTTAAGTTCAGGGTATTGTCCAGGAGGACCAGACATAGCTTTTTTAGATTTTTCTACCTGGATTACTGAGCATGCATCAGGGCATTCAGGGTATTATTTTAAAATGTTCTTGTTAACAGGAAAAATTAAAGTTTGCTTTTTGTTATTATTTTATTTTTATTCAAACTAAATAATTATCATGGTAGCATTTTTTTAAAAACCAAAATTATTCAGTCTTAAATCATACTTTTCTGGAGCGTGAAGTCACAAAATGTTGCATTTAAAGCCAAATTGTGCTTTTTTATTACTAAACCTAACCAAGGCAAGTACTTCAATCAAATAAAAATTGGCAACAGTATTAAACAAAATAAATCAAACAAGTGTTGAAACACAGTGATGTGAACCGACTGCTTTTGCATTTACTTGTAACACAAATGACTCGAGACTCTAAGCTCATCAGAACAAACTTAAATTCCTCTGGTATTTTATGACTTTCTTTCTCAAAGGTCTTTTACAAGAAAATGATCAGGTGTATGGCGTAACTTTCTGTTCCCTGTATGTTTGACTTGTTCCTGATATTACAGTATAAAAAAGGACACAATGCACAGCCCTAGTTTTGAGCTAAAATAGACACTGAATCTCATATGAATCTAATGAGTCCTCAGTGGTCTGAGTTAAGTAATTAATCAAGTTGGCGTCTTTTAGCATAACTTAATTTTTAATTTATTTTTTATTTGGGGGCGGTGTGCAGGATTGAAAATGGACTGGATGTTTAGAGGTTATTTTATGTCTTTATAGAGCTGACATGGAAAGATAGACATGGCAAAAGAAATGCAACAAAAGCTCTTGGCCAGATTCAGGGATACATGTATTGCACTTCATGGTTAATGCTTTAAGCCCTTAAGCCATCAGGGGGCCTTACAGGGAATTTTGCACTAAGAATACTGGTATTTCTGGAGTTGATTCGTCTCTAAGAAATGCTGATTGTTTTGTCAAAACTTTGGAGCAGACTTTATGAACCATTAAAAACTGAAAGTTATGCACCATAACTCATGTTCCCTGAAGGAAGGGAACGAGGTGCAACATACTTGCTATGGGAATTGCGCCCCCGCGCGATTACCTGAAGGAATACATTCACGCCTTTTACGGCAGGGGGCGTCACCCCGCGCCAGAGGTACCGCCCTTTAGGTACTTAGGCGACTGACGCCCCTCCAACTGTCTCCAAAATTGCACTTCACCGAGCTTTCAGCATTGAAAAGGGCCAGCTATGTTGCACCTCGTTCCCTTCCTTCAGGGAACATGAGTTATGGTGCATAACTTTCAGTTCCCTTTCAGTTCGGTCTCTCGGTGCAACATACTTGCTATGGGAACGTAATTCATTCACGCCCTTGAAATGCTCAGTAAAATGCCTGTTAGTGTGAACGTCTGCCCTTGACCAGAAGGCATCTCAAAGCTACTTTCTATTGTGTATTAGAAAGAACAGCCTGAGTGACATCACACGCAGTAACATCCAAACTGTAGTACTTTGCAAAAGTGTTTAAAGAGCTCCAGTTCGCAGCAGCACAAATGTCTGCAACTGACACGCCCTTGAACAATGACCAGGAAGTGGCCAAGCCCCTGGTTGAGTGAGCATGGACTCCAGGGGGCACTTGTTGACCTTTGCTACCGTATGCCCTTTTAATGGCCTCCGTCACCCAATGTGAGAGGCGCTGTCTTGATAGGGCCTTTCCTGTAGCAGGTGCGGCAAAGCAGACGAACAGTTGGTTTGTTTTCCTCCATTCGGCTGTTCTCTGCATGTAGGTGCGTAAAGCCCTCACTGGGCAGAGAGCCTGTAGCCTTTCCTGTTCCTGAGTGAGGACAGGAGCAGGTGGAAAGGAGGAGAGATCAAAGTCTAGACTCCTATGGTTCAGAGTCAAGACCTTGGGAGTGTATGCGGGATTAGGCCTTAGTGTGACCTTTGACCCGTCAGGGGCGAATCTGGTACACATTGGATGTACAGACAATGCATGGAGGTCACCCACGCATTTCGCCGAGCAAAGAGCCAGGAGAAGAGCAGTTTTATAAGATAGAAGATCTATCTTAATCTCGCTCAGAGGCTCAAATGGCGGGTCACAAAGAGCCCCCAAGACCAGGCCAAGATCCCAACCAGGGGTCAAGGTCCTGCTGGGTGGCTTGGTTCGAAGCACACCTTTCATATATCTCATTATGATTGGATGTGCTCCAGGAGTCCTGTGTCCCCAGCCCTCGTGACAGGCAGAGATAGCTGCAAGGAACACTTTAATCGTTGAATAAGAACAACCCTTTTCCAGTAAATCCTGAAGGAAAGTTAGTAGTTGAGCCAGGTCGCAAGCATAAGAAATGATATTTCTTTCTGAGCACCAGGCTTCAAAGATGCGCCACTTTTGTGCGTATAGAGACTGTGTTGACCCAGCACGGGCATTTTGTATGGTTTTCACCACATTCTCAAGCAGGCCCGAAGCCATCAGCCTGTCCTTTTCAGCTAACAGGCTGGAATTAATTCCAGATCCTGGCCTAAACAGCTGGGCTACAACTTCCTGTGTGAGTCTTTGAGGGTCAACCAGGTTGGGGAGTGGGCCTCCACGTTGATGTGTTAACAGACTTCCCTGATCGAGTCTCCTCGAAGACAGATGGAGTCATTTAATTTTATTAGATTGAGTCGGGATAGGAAAGCTACTGTTTCCCTCCAAAACAGGATTTATTGGACTGAGGGACTGCTACTTCTGTAAACGAGCAGATCTCCTGATTCCAATTGTTGTCCCACCCAGTGGGATACTGTTATGTGGGAGCAAGTTTGATGCAGCTTTGTGAGGAAAATCGCGTGCTGCTCTTCTACCGCTCGAGCATTACGTGTCCTTCATGAATAATAAAGGAGCAGCAGCAACGTGTGAACATGGGGATGGTCCTTTGTGACTGGCAGACTCAAGATAATTTGTTAAGGAGCCCAGTTTCCTTTCAAAATCGGGAGGAAAATTCTGGTTCGACTCCGATCCTTTTACACACATAGTAACGTGATCACAACCATTGTTTTGAGGGTGTGAAAATTGTGTCTGCCTTGGGGCATCCGACATGCTCTCCTGTGGTGCGAACCTGTCACATGTTCGTCTGGTTAGTGTATTAGCCGGCCCCTTGCTCATAATGGAGCGGGGCTGGGACACGTGCCCTTTCCCACCTGTCTCCGCGAAAGGTGTAGGGTCTGTTCACAGACGCCTCTGGGTCTGTCTTCTGGAGACAGGTCCTGAGGCACCCTGCTGGGGCTTATTGAATAGACTGGCACCCCATGAGCCGTGAGGGAGGGGGATGTGACCCCCCCCTATATGACGGCTGACAGGCCAGAGAGGCCTATACTGTTGACATTATTTGTGTTGGTGTGGTTTTTTTTTGATCGTCAATAAAACAGGGATGTGCTGTTTTATGAGTTTTATTCGTGCTTACGTGTAACGACATACATGATTTGATGTCACTCACAGCAGGGAGAACATGGTTTGTGCATGCAACAGTTATTAGCCATTTGTACTTTGCTACAAATAAAGTCTGAACAAGGTGCGAACACTCCCGTTACCGCCTGGGCGGGAGGTCGTCTAAAATGTAAACATGGGCCTGGTTCATCAGGCACGTTTTTGACGAGTGTCCCGGCTCACCGAGGAGGCCCTATGCCTGCTCGCTTGGCGTGGGACAAACCTATTTTTGCTCCATGCGTGCTCGGAGCGAGGTTGGTTCGGCGGGGTCTCTGCCGAGGCTCTTCCTCGTATGCTGTCCGCTTCTGCGGTGGCACACGCGTCGTCGAGCGGTGCCGCGGCTGTGCAGGTCTGCCTCCAGTAGGCTCTCTGGGGGAGGGGCGAAACTCCGACGAGGAATGCCCACCCTGAGGGCTTCAGCCTGCCTGCGCCTTTGGTCCAGCTTGGTTTGGATTCGCTCCAAAGTCTGGCGAAAAGTTCCTCCGCTTCTATCGAGTGGTGGAGAAAAGACACCTTTTGTCCCTCCGGTAAATCCGTCAACGTCATCCACAGGTGGCAGATTGCGATGACCACTTCCGCCATACCTCTGCCCTGAGCCACAGCAGTTGTCCCCATCATACGGAGAACGAAGTCTGTAGCTCTGCGGGCTTCGTCCAGTAATTCGGTAGCAGCTTGCTTATCCAAGTTTTCCTGCAGTTGTTGGAGTTTTTCTGCGAGGTAAGCCTGCATCATCGCGGACGCATTCATGGCGTGCGCCGCGAGTCCTTGAGCTCTGTAGCACTTCTCGAGAAGCGACGCTAAGGTTCTGCAAGCTTTGCTAGGAGAGTCGGTTTTGTTCCTGATGACTTGGGAGCTAGGTGGGACGCCAGTGTGTCCTCAATCTGAGGCGCGTTGGCTATTCCCACCTGATCCATGCCTTCCACGTCGAGGAATTGTGAGAGAGGAAGGAGCATGGGCGCTCGTGGCTGAGGCCAGGTGCGGGTTAGTTCCGTGAGGAAGTCTGGGAACACGGGCATCCTTTGCCTCGTTGCAGCCTGCTGTTTTGAATAAAAATAGTTCCCCGCCAGCCTCGTGACCTGTTGGCGAGGCGGGGGTTCCGGCCAGGGGATGTTCAGCGCGTCCGCTGCTCTGTGGCACAGGTCGAACACGGCCGGGATGGAGAAGTCCGTTTCAGGGAGTGTAGGTATCGGGGTCCTAGGGAGGTCCTCTCCCGGATCCTCGATTTCGAGTTCTGGTTCCTCCGCTGAGATGGAGATCTCGTCTTCATTCATCATGCCTCTGGTGTCGAACTCGACTGTTGGGTCCACCATGGGAGCAAGCGGGTCAGGGCTGTCGCCCCATTCGAAGCGCGTGCTGTTGTGAAGAGCCATGTGTTCGAGCTCTGGGGTCGAAGTGAGGGTCTCTGTGGTGTCTGGGTCCTGTGGACCAGCTGAGCTTCCCATGGCCTTAGCCACGAGGTCCACCCGATGCCACAGCACTTTATCCAGCATCTGGCTTCAGTGTGGGCAAGAATCGGGTGCGTCCAGAGCTTGTCTTGCATGAAATATACCCAGGCAGACTGTACAGGCCTCATGGGTGTCCGTCGCTGCCAGGGAAAATCCACAGCCGCTGGGACAGATGCGCGAGGTTGGGCTCGCCGTCCCGTTGGTTTTCCTTTGAAGTTTTGTCTTTCCCTTCTCCGGAGGCATGTCCGAGATAAGGCGAGCGAGACCTTCCAGAATCCTTTTTCTTCGTTGTTCAAGTGTCTCCTCCGTGTCGCTTTCGCTGGCTAGCCCGCTAGGTATGTTAGCCGGGGTAGCGGTTGTGGCGTAGTTATAACGCCGTTGAGCGAAGCAACCTGTAGAGAGAGGAGAGAAAAAAACTTTGAGGTTATAGAAATGTGCTGGACTAGCTTTCGCTAGTCCAGCAGTACGCAGGGAAAAATTCTCTGTGCGCTCTGTGCAGGGAGCGAGCTCACCTCAAGTTGAGCGATGGAGCAGCAGAGAAGTCCCGCGAAGAGAGGTAGTTCAGGTTTTGCGAGGTGAAGGGCAAAAAGAGACAGTTGGAGGGGCGTCAGTTGCCTAAGTACCTAAAGGGCAGTACCTCTGGTGCGGGGTGACGCCCATTGCCGTAAAAGGCGTGAATGTATTCCTTCAGGTAAGTGCAAGGGGGCGCAATTCCCATAGCAAGTATGTTGCACAGAGAGACCAAACTGAAGGGGAACTAGACTTCTCCCATGTGCTTTGAAGCAACCTGTCCGTAATAAGGAAGAACTCCAACTCCGTGAAAGTCAAAGGAGCATGTTGATCGTGTTTAAAGACTTAGTCAAACAAGAAGCTGTTCTTTAAACTACCTTTTGAAATAGTATTTTAACATTAGTTTCCAAGTATATGCATTTATGTAATCTTAAAACAAACAAAGAAAAGTACTTACCGTACTTTTCGGCGTGTAAGTCGCTGTTTTTTTTACTAATTTGCATGTCCTGCGACTTATATGGCGAAGCGACATATTAATGGATTTTTTTCCCATATTTTTAGTCCAATTTTTAGACCAATTTTTGACTCAGATATGACCGTTTTTCATTTTGGCAAAAAAATGGTACAGTACCGCTAGGGGGACACTTCCAGAGAGTACACCGACTGTTTCTAGCTCATGTGTCCGAAAAAAGCCTCCTCTGCTCGGACTGACTCTGTCGCTGCCCGGCCTCCTGCTCTGGAGGTAACTACTATTAGCTGTGGAAAAATGAGTGGAACAGCAGCTTGAGCATGCATCAGGGTACTATTAGCTGTGATGTTAGCTGTGTTTTTTAGCAAGATAACTCATAAACCACACCGCAGATTTTCTTGAAACTTACAGAGCGTAATTATTTGGTGGTCATTTACAAACTGTTAGCTGCAAAAGATGTTTAGAGCTAAAAACAAAATCACTCTTTTAGCGTAAACAGATACCTACTGTTTAGATAAACAGCTCTTAAACCACTCTGATATTTTTTAGGCTTACAGAGTGTAATTATATGGGTTTAATTTACAAACTGTTGCCCTGTATAAGACATTTGAGATCAAATTCGATTTATTTATAATTTATTTTCATAGCGCACGCGACCGTTTGGAAGACGTCAGACCGAAACAATTTATAATCCAGCAGATTTGACAATTTCGTGAATTGATTAAGGAACGGTTAAGCTCAGGAACCCTTGTGCTATAATGTCAGCTAAGAAATATATTTTTTCTCAGCAAACAAATAATTGTTTTTACCGTGTTAATCTTGTAAAGTCCTTCCTGCTGGCTCGCTTCTGTGGCCGCCATTTTCAGCAGGGCAAATGAGGCGCTGACGCGTCACGTAGCAGTGACGCATAATAGAGGCGACTTATAGGGCGAAGCGACGTATTTATGGATTTTTCAAAATTATTGCCAATAATTGGACAAAGCGACTTATACACAGAAGCGACTTTTACGCCGAAAAGTACGGTAAATATGTTTAAGCATGTTTAGCGTCTGAAGTCCCTAAAAGTTTAAAACCAGTGATGGCACAGCTAACCAAAAAGTTAGCTTTGCTAACGCTAAACAGATTTTTAAAAACTGAGTGGAAGCTATTGCTAAATGACTTATCGCTAAGATGACTATAACTTAGTTCGCATCACACGTCTTTGTCTCCTTCCAGATGAAGCTGCGTCAACCATAAACATCTTGTTACTTGTACTGTAGTAAGCTAATGGCATGCTTAATGGACTCTTTGAGACACGCCCACAACAGACAGGAACTTTTTCATTCATTCATTCAACCTTTATTTATACAGGCTAGCCTCGTTGAGTCACGGGGACTCATTTACAAGAGGGACCTGTCTCACTCACACCAAACAACCATCCACTCTCACACTCACACCTAGGGTCAATTTAGAGTCACCAATCAGCCTAACAAGCATGTTTTTTGGTCTGTGGGAGGAAACCGGAGTACCCGGAGGAAACCCACGCATGCACGGGGAGAACATGCAAACTCCACCCAGAAAGGCCCCGGACCGGGATTTGAACCGGCAACCTTCTCGCTGAGAGGCAGCAGCTCTACCAGTTGTGCCAA
>JBBPBX010004041.1:0-12944 GCA_038048925.1 Garcialebias charrua
AATATTATCGGCCGATATTAGTGTTAAAGTTAAATATAGGACGTCGGCCATTAGCTACACCAAAATAATCAGATATAACAGGCTTTGTTTTTGTATGACAACCCAGTGACAAGGATGCCTGCAGCGCCAGCACAACATTGACATCACGCACGCCTACCTGATCTGATCACTGCGGAGGAAGAAGCCAAAACGGCGGCAGTGTGGAAATTTTTTTTCGTTGAGAATATCAGATTCCTTTGATTTTTGCACTACGCTGAGCCTCGCAAATCGTTCCCAGTAAGATATATCTTTCCAAATTGCCTGAGTTACAAGCATTTCTGACGTCATTGAGAAGCCAATATCCGATAGCATGTGGGTGAGTTTTACCAGATATTTGGACGTCACCCACATGCTATCGGATATTAGCTTCTCAATGACGTCGGAAATGACGGCTTGTAACGGGTAATTTGGAAAAATATATCTTACTGGGGACGATTTGTCTTACAGCACAATGGATAGACAAAAACGTTGAACTTAAAAAGGCTGTCCTTCATGCACAGGAGTGCAGAGGATCCCACACTGCAGCTAGGAACCTGGAACAAGCCTCCACATGAGACAGCATCGCAGGCGACTAATGCTAATAAATAACATTTAACACTTTTCATTTAATGTAAGTTAAAGTGATATGCATATCATATGGCTGTTACTGAATATATGTCACCAGCTCTTACAGCAGTTAGTTTTGTAGCAAATAAGCCTAAATAAGAGAGGGCTATGTTCTGACAAAGAAATGTACTGTATATAAAATATATTGGTTTTGGTTGAACAAGTTTTAACATATCGGCATATCTGATATCGGCCAAAGATCCAATATCGTGCATCTCTAAAATACTAAAATAGAACGTTGTTACTTCAAAGATTTTCACTTATAGTATTGCGGGGGTCTGGAACGTATCCCCCACAACGAGGGACTACTGTAAAGGATGGATGATTAAAAGATGGGTACGTGCAGGAAGCCACCCAAATTAAATTAACTCAACTAATTCTGCCAACAAACACGATCAGGGTATGAAATATAACTTTAATCCCCCAAGCCACTACATTTCAATACTTTACTCTAATCAGAAGACTCTGAAAACCTTTCTACTGGCTCTTCAAAAAAAAAAAAAAAAAAAAAAAAACTGAAAATATTTTAAGACTTTGGGTCACAACTGTTACCGGTAATTTTGAAATAGGAAATTGTTCATAGCGTTAACGCACTGTGAATTGAACACTCTCAGTCTGCAGGTTCTTCTTTTCTTTTTTTTTTTTTTAGAATCATGGGAATTCATTACATCAGCAATTGCAACAAAAACATTTTAAAATCTTCTCCGTCACTCATTATCGCCCCGCCTTCCAACATGGCCGCCGAACCACACAGCAAAGTGAACGTCGACTTTTCGAAGTCTGTGACGTTGACGTGATCACCGCTGTTCTGAAAAGACAACTTCAGAAATATTCATAGTTTATCCTGTGAGGCTCGGAGCAGTTTGCCATCGTCCTCGCTGGCGTTGCTGGGGAGGAAGGAGGGGGCGGGGCCTGGGAGTGAAGCAGCAGCCACGAATCAGAGACCAAGAAGAAGAAAAAGAAGAAGAGTGATGCTGAAGAACAGGCACATTGGAATACTGAGTGGGTGTGTGATGTGTCTAAACTATCACTGTTTACAACAGTGGAAAAAACGGTTCGTTTCTCACAGAAAAACACTTTCACATCTTTGTTTTGCTTTTGTCGTCTCTCCGCCGCTGCCCTTTTAACCGAGGAGGAAGATTGTGTTTTTGTTCGTTTGTTTTAGGTCCTTCAGATGATCTCAAATGTCTTCTTCAGCTCCATGATCAACTGCCAGTCAGGTTTCTGCATCTCGTCTCTGAACCAGTTTTTCAGGGCGTCGATGGACGCTCGTGTGATCTGAAACAACAACACAACCTCCGTTACCAGGAACAAAACTCATCCAAACATAAACGGATACGACTAATTCCTGGTCTATTCTGCACCAGCAACAGCTGGCCGAGCTTAGTGAACACTAACAGAAAATAAACTTTCTAATAAGCTCATTCAGTGCAGCAGTTGAACTGGTCAGGTATTATTTTTAATCATGGAAAAGTAATTATTTAAGATTATCATGATTCAGGTACATTTATCTGTAAAAATAAATAAATAAGTGAAACTAATAGAAACATATTTCATCTTTATTTTACATAATTTCACTGCTGAAGTTTATACAATTTTTTGGGAAAGTTCTCTAAGTTTCGATCTTTTCTTCTTCTGTGGAAACGACATATTCCGACAGCCTTAAAGGCAAATACACATGTATACATATTATTTGTTCCTGTATTATTTAGTCAGCCATTGATTGTGTAAGTTCTCCTACTTAGAAAGATGAGAGAGGTCTGTTAAGTTTTATCATAGGTACTCTTCAACTATGAGACAAAATGAGGAAAGAAAATCTTGGATTATATCTCAAAGGTCTTCTTCAGCTCCATGATCAACTGCCAGATTCAGAGACGAGATGCAGAAACCTGACTGGCAGTTGATCATGGAGCTGAAGAAGACCTTTGAGATCATCTGAAGGACCTAAAACAATTGTAGGATTTTTAAAGAATTTATTTGTAAATTGTGGTGCAAAATAAGTATTTGGTCAATAACAAAAGTTCAGCTCAGTAATTTGTAACATGACCTTTGTTGGCAATGACAGAGATCAAGCATTTCCTGTAAGTCTTCACCAGGTTTGCACACATGGTATTTTGGACCATTCCTCCGTGCAGATCTCCTCTAGACAAGTGATGTTTTGGGTCTGTCACTGGGCAACACAGACTTTCATTTCCCTCCACAATTTTTCTATGGTGTTGAGATCTGGAGACAGGTTAGGCCACTCCAGGAGCTTGAAATGCTTTTTATGGAGCCACTCCTTGGTGGCCCGAGTGGTGTGTTTGGTTTCATTGTCATGCTGGAAGACCCAGCCACGTTCTATCTTCAATGCTCTCACTTATGGAAGGAGGTTTTAATTACAATCTCACGATACACAGCCCCATTTATTCTTCCCTTAACACGAATCAGTCGTCCTGTCCTCTTTGCACAAAAACAGCCCCAAAGCATGATGTTTCCACCCCCATGCTACACAGTAGGTATGGTGTTCTTGGGATACAACTCAGCATTCTTCTTCCTCCAAACACGACGAGTTGAGTTTTTACCAAAAAGTTTTATTTTGGTTTCATCTGACCACATGATGTTCTCCCAGTCCTCTTCTGGATCATCCATATGCTCTCTGGAAAACTTCAGACGGGCCTGGACTTGTACTGGTTTAAGCAGGACGACACACCTGGCACTGCAGGACCTGAGTCCCTCTCTGCCTAGTGTGTAGTCTTTATTACTTTGGTCCCAGCTCTCTGCAGGTCATTCACCAGGTCCCTCTGTGTAGTTCTGGGATTTTTGCACACCGTCCTCATGATCATTTTGACCACATGGGATGAGATCTTGCATGGAGCCCCAGATCGAGGGAGATTGTCAATGGTCTTGTATGTCTTCCATTTTCTTACACTTGCTCCCACAGTTGATTTATTCACAACAACCTGCTTGTCTATTGTAGATTCACTCTTCCCAGCCTGGTGCAGGTCTACATCTTACTTCCTGGTGTCCTTCAACAGCTCTTTGGTCTTTGTCATGGTTGAGTTTGGAGTCTGACTGTTTGAGGCTGTGGACAGGTGTCTTTTATACAGATGACGAGGTCAAACTGGTCCATTAATCCAGGTAACGAGTGGAGGACAGAAGAGCTTCTTAAAGAAGAAGTTACAGGTCTGTGAGAGCCAGAAATATTGCTTGTTTGTTGTAGAATATATACTTATTTTCCACCATAATTTACTAATAAATTATTTTAAAATCTTACAATGTGATTTCCTGGATTTTTCACCTCTCATTTTGTCTCTCATAGTTAAAGTATACCTGTGATGAAAAATACAGACCTCTCTCATTTTTCTAAGTAGGAGAACTTACACAATCAGTGGCTGACTAAATACTTATTTGCCCCACTGTATGTGTAAAAATTAGGTTATACGGCACTTACCGGTAAGCTATATTGGTGGCATCAGAATTAAAAGGCAAACAATATTTGTATAAAAATAATTTTGTGTTTTACAGCAGTCTTTACCTTGCTGACAAGGATATCTGTGGCTTCAAAGTGGCGGCCGAACATCTTAGGTGCCTCTCCGGGGATTGGTTCGATCTTGATGCAGATCTCCTGCCCTTTCTTGGCAGAATCGACAGGTTTGTGGTTCATCTCAATGCTGGTGACCACACCAATGTCCACAAACTGAGACACAAACCAGTTCCGATTGATTTAAAAGGATAAACTCAATAACATAAATAAATAAAAAACAAACAGATGGCTTCGCAGCGAGTCTCACCCCTTTACTGGGCACGCAGATCGGCGTTCCCTGCTTTAGGAGCCCGGCCTCCACAGAAACACCCATTACAATGGGATCTCTGGAGTTAAAGATGAACTGAGGAAGAATTCGCATCTTCACAGGAAAAACAGCAATGTGCCTGAGAAAAGAAAACATTTATCCTTTAATACAAAACATTTTTAGCCATTTAATACTAGAGTTGCTAAATCAGTAACTTGCAAAGTTCATTCATTCATTCAACCTTTATTTATACAGGCTAGTCTCATTGAACCGCAATGACTCATTTACAAGGGAGACCTGTTTTTAACAAAGACCACAGAAGAGGTGCAGACAAAAATAGACAAGCATATAAAAAATATAAAAAATGAAAAAGTAAACAGAATATGAGTTAACAACTAAATTAAAAACAGCTACATTATAAAGCGGTGTAAAATACTAAAAACAGGAACATGTCTGAGTTGGGTTTTGCCTTGAATGTAGCAGTTGTTTAAAATCCCAGAGAGGTCAAGGTCATCAGGAATGATCTGACCTACATTACTTGTGTAGATGGTGAAGAGGGTGCGCCCTAAGACTGAACCATGTGGTATACCATTGTTAACAGTTAGATAACTAGAAGAAGTCCCATTTAGTTGTGCCATTTAGTTCAGAAGTACCAAAGTTGGAAACCTTTCATGAGAATGAGCAGGAATTTGGGGGAATAAACATGAAATTTATAACATTGAAAGTCGACCCTTAACAGGGGTTTTGAATACAGTTGCAGAAAATACATTTTAGGGAGAAGTACCGCACCCTAAAAAATGACAAACTCTGTCACCTGGATATGTAGGTGACAGATATTTCATGTCTGGATATTTCATGGATATTAAAACTTAAAAAATATGAAGCCATCCAGGCCTTAATGTCATCCAGACATTTTAACAAAGGGTGAATGGAGCAAGAACTACAGTAGTTGGTTTTAAGGGCAGGTAAATCTGACAATCATCAGCATAACAATGAAATGAAAGACCATGTTTCTTCAAGATAGACCCCAAAGGGAACAGATAGAGTGAAAACAGAAGGGGTCCAAGAATCAAGCTCTGTGGGACCCCTGATGGGGTATTAGAAGGGTATCCAATATATAAAAGGGTATCCTTTTGTCTTTTTTTTGTTGACTGACCACTGGAAAGCCTACGGTAAGTGTGTTTTTGCATATAAATTATTTCCTAGGGTGAAAGTCCTAAGGTGGCATTGCAGTAAGTTTAAAAAATATAACAAAAATAACATCCATACTCTCAAGCTTGCCACACTTAGTTAATGTCAAAGCATTTGGATGAAAGACGAAACGTTTCAACAGAAAGAAACTGTCCAGAGGACCCATCAGGGTACTGGATTTTTTTAAATTTACCCTTTATTTATACAGGTAGTCTCATTGAGTCACGAGAACTCATTTTCAAGAGAGACCTGTTTAGGAGCAAATGGTGGGGGTTAAAGCTTCAGTATGTAGCTTTTTTTATAAACATATTTCTTCACTCTGTCACTACCTCCTGACAGACTGATGTTAGCCAGGTAATCTCTGAAAAAAAAAAAAAATATTGTCCCCTTGCTTCTCCAGGTGGTAAATAAGCATTTCTAAAAAGAAAAGGTGACACGCCATTTTCCAGCCAATAAAAACAGAGTTTGTAACCAGCCAATAAAAACAGAGCTTGAATTTGAATCAGCCAATAAAAACAGAGCTTGAATTTGAATTTCAGCAGACCATGGGAGAGCAGAGCCATATATGGCTCTGAGGGGGAGGGATCAGAATGCTTTGCCTGTTGAAATTTTTTCTAAGTGCTGCAGTTCTACAGAAACTGCAGACTGAACCTTTAAGGGCCTTGCTCAGGGGCCCAGAGTGGGGCGAATGAGGGTGGAGGCAGGTGTGGGTGTTTCACCTTTACCACCCACATTTTGATGTTGACGGTACCGGGAGTTAAACCTACGACTTTCCGATCACAGGCCCATCTTCTCTAACCTCTGCGCCACCACTCCCCATATTGCGTGTCTGTCTGGACATTTCATTCCACCTCATGTACCACATGTGGTGGAAACGACAATAAAGTTGACTTGAACTTGTAGAGACAGATGGAAACAGTAACATGTAGAAAGTTTAGTTCAGGTACTGAAATTTACTGCAATTTGTTTTGTTTTGTGTAGATAAAACAACTGGACAAAAAAGAACTACAAAAAGCTATTGTCTTTTGCAAATAAGGTCTTCAAATTTGTTACTTTCATTAACTTGGGTAAAATTCATTCATAACATTTTTATTTTTGTTTGGCTATCATAGTTTGTTTCAATTAGCCAATTTCTAATTAATACTTTAATTTCCTTAATGCCCATATAGTTTTCCCATATGGAATATTTACAAAATTTCCCATCTGAACTTCCCATTGTAAGTTTTCAAGAATTAGAAAATGTTTGCCTCTTTGCTTTATTAAAACTAAATAAACTACAGCTTGATCAGGCTGGTAAACTCTGTAAAGTTCCACCTTATTAAGTGTCAGCAGTATAGCTGATTAAAGCACTTAAAGCATTTCTGGTTTATGGCAGGATTATGGTTGAATATTAGCTCATAATCCATCACATTTGCATCTGAGTTGACTTTTAAACTGATTTGTTTAAGTTGCTATACAGTAAATAAATAAATAATAAATAAAATAAAACTGAAGGAATTGCCGGCAGTAAGTCAGGCTCGTTTCCGGTGAGAGTTGGACTCCGCCAAGGTTGCCCTTTGTCACCGATTCTGTTTATAACTTTTATGGACAGAATTTCTAGGCGCAGCCAAGGTGTTGAGAGGATCCGTTTTGGTGGCCTTAGAATCGCTTCTCTGTTTTTTGCAGATGATGTGGTCCTATTGGCTTCATCAGCTCGTGATCTACAGCTTTCACTGGAGCGGTTTGCAGCTGAATGCGATGCGGCCGGGATGAGGATCAGTTCCTCCAAATCCGAGGCCATGGTCTTGAGCCGGAAAAGGGTAGCGTGCCCTCTCCGGGTCGGGGAGGAGGTCCTGCCCCAAGTGGAGGAGTTTAAGTATCTCGGGATCTTGTTCACGAATGAGGGAAAACTGGAGCGTGAGATCGATAGGCGGATAGGTGCAGCGTCCGCAGTGAAGCGGGCGCTGTACCGGTCTGTCGTGGTGAAGAGAGAGCTGAGTCAAAAGGCAAAGCTCTCAATTTACCGATCGATCTACGTTCCCACCCTCATCTATGGTCATGAGCTTTGGGTTATGACCGAAAGAACAAGATCTCGGATACAAGCGGCTGAAATGAGTTTTCTCCGCAGGGTGGCTGGACTCTCCCTTAGAGATAGGGTGAGAAGCTCAGTCATCCGGGAGGGACTTGGAGTAGAGCCGCTGCTTCTCCACATCGAGAGGAGCCAGTTGAGGTGGCTCGGGCATCTGGTTAGGATGCCTCCTGGACGCCTCCCTGGTGAGGTGTTCCGGGCATGTCCCACCGGGAGGAGACCCAGAGGAAGACCCAGGATACGCTGGAGGGACTATGTTTCTCGGCTGGCCTGGGAACGCCTTGGGATTCCCCCAGAGGAGCTGCTCCAAGTGGCTGGGGAGAGGGAAGTCTGGGCCTCCCTACTTAGGCTGCTACCCCCGCGACCCGACCCCGGATAAGCGGAAGAAAATGGATGGATGGATGGATGGATGGAAACTGAAGGAATCCAAGAACAGAACTTGTGGACAGCCATTTGTTTAAATAAATAAAAGTTATCATACAACATGAAACAGAACAGAAAAAAGTGTGTCCTAAAATAAAAACTACATTAAACACTTTACTGGTAGATTAAAGTGTCACTGACATGTTTTTTTTTAGGTATTCATAAAATTGCTCAAAATATATATATTTTATCATTTAAATATGTTTGTTTTTGCAAACAAAATGATAAATCAATTTAATTTTGCTTTAAAAGTGATTTTAAGTGATTTTAAACTTCAAGCCGTGTTTATTCATGGGAAATCCGATTACTCGCGAATGCACCATCTGTGATGTAAAATCGGGCAGAGCTCTGGGCTTGTCAGTGTGCGTGTGTGAGCTGCTCGACCTGAAGGTAAGTCTCATACGGCATCAGACCTAAATTAGATCCTGCTGTTTCTTGTTCCATCACCCAAACTATTTTCTGCTTCCCAAACTGAAGACAAATAGCTCAAATCTTCACATAGATTGATAAATTTGTCAGGTTTTAAATTGTCCGCTATTAAAGAGACCAGAGCCCTCAGCCCGATTTTACGTCACAGATGGTGCATTCGCGATTTCGCGTGTACCGTAATCGGATTTCCAACGAATAAACACAGCGCAAAGTTTCAAATCACTTTTAAAGCAAAATTAAATTGATTTATCATTTTGTTTGCAAAAACGAACATATTTAAATGATAAAATATACATATTTTGAGCAATTTTATGAATAGTAAAAAAATCATGTCAGTGACACTTTAAACCAGATTAAATATTAGACCTATTTTTTCTTGTTTGCTATTAAACGATACAATCTTATGTTCCTTTTTATTGGCAGCTTTGAATATTGAAGAAAATACTTTTATGAAATTTTATAAACAGCTACATCTTCATACATTTTCTGTGACAACAAGTGTAAGACAAAGGGGCTGCGCTGTGAATCTACTGCCACCAATCAGATCATGATGATCTACAACGCATGTGTCAATCTCAAGGCCCGCGGGGCAGATGTGGCCCGCCATGTCATTTTATGTGGCCCGCGAGAGCTTAGCTTAAAAGTTTTGAGTGTCTAAAAATAAATACAAGCGCGTTTTGACCAAAAACTACATTTCCCACAATGCTTTTCAACTACGGTAGCCACAGCAGTGTTTCTACATCCATGCCAACGAGTGGAATTGAGATATAAATAGTGATCCCAAAATGTCCAGAAAGAGAAAAGTTGATGCAGACAGAAGTTTCAAGAAAGATGGGAAGGCGAATACTTGTTTGTGCTTCAAGGAGAAAGACCGGTATGTCTTTTGTGTTACGAGGCGGTGTCGGTTGTCAAAGAGTACAATCTGCGTCAACATTTTGAAACCAAACACGGAGCTAAGTACGCTAAAGCTAGCCTTCAAGAAAAGCAACACATTGCCCAAGAATTAAAAGGCAAACTGTAGTTGCAGCAGTTTGTTCACAAAATCCACAGCCAAAAACAAGGCTGCAGTGAAAGCTAGCTTCATTGTGGCTGAAGAAATCGCCCACACTTCCAAGACTTTTTCAGATGGAGCGTTTTGTGCCGTACCATACAGTACAGAAGTGCAGTGGCTGAGTAGGAGCAAAGTCCTCAAGCGATTTTTTGAGCTCAAGGAAGACATTGCTGTTTTTATGCAGAGTAAAGGAAAACTCCTGTCTGAACTATCAGATCCAACGTGGCTGTGTGACTTTGCGGTGTTGTGTGACATAACCGACCAGCTCGCCCAGCTGAATCAGAAGCTGCAGGGACGCAAACAAGTCATCACGCAGATGTCCGACATGATCACAGCTTTCCAGCGTAAATTGGACTTATGGATGTGGCAAGTGAAACAGGACAATCTTGTCCACTTTCCTGTTTGTCAGGTTAGCATTTTTTTGAAAACTTAATTAAAATATAATAAAATGTAATTCAACCAAGAAGAAGAAAATTCTACAACGTTACACTTTCAGCACAAATCTACATTTTTGCCTTCTGAAGCAAATAATAATAACAGGAATAAAACTCGTTTTACAAACTTTGTTGACATTTTTACAACAGAACATTAACTATTTCTAAAAACAGCAGGGAGATGAGGATGTAAATTTTAAATTAAATATTGTGCATAATCCCAACCCACAGATGGGGTCCCACAGGGCTCGATTCTTAGACCCCTTTTGTTTTCACTCCATCTGCTCCCTCTGGTGTATATCCTGAGGAAACATGGTATTTCATTCCATTGTTATGCTGATGATTATCAGATTTACCTGCCTTTGAAACCAGCTAGTGCTTGCTCCATTCACCCTCTGTTAAAAAGTCTGGATGACATTAAGGCATGGATGGCTTCAAATTTCTTAAGTTTTAACGATCAGAAGACTGAAGCCATTGTGTTTAGCCCTAGCTTAACTGCCGCCTCTGATCCTGTAAACCTGGACTCCCTTCAGCCATATCTTAAGCAGTCTGTTAAAAGTTTCAGGATGGCTTCAGCCTCTAACTTCAAGTTTGACAATCAAATCAACTCTGTTCTGCAGAAAAACTTCTTTCAATTAAGGCAGGTAGCTAAGCTTAAGTCAGTGTTGTCCAGAGCTGACCTTGAAAAACGAGTCCATGCCGTTATCACGACCTGATTGGACTACTGTAACACACTTTATGATGGGGTCAGCAGGGTCTCCATTTTGTGTCTCCAGCTTGTCCAGAATGCTGCTGCTCAGTTCATAACTGGAACTTGTAGGTTTGAGCAGATTTCACCAGTTCTGTCCTCACTTCACTGGCTCCCTGTGCGTACTAGAATTGTTTATAAAATTCTCCTGTTATAAGTGCCTAAATGGTCTTGTACCCCATTACATCTTTGAACTACTGGAACCGTACGTTCCCTCTCGGGCCCTGAGATAATCTGATCAGCTGCTTTTGGCTGTTCCAAAAACAAAACTGAAGCTCAGAGGATATCGGGCATTTTCGGTCATGGGCTCCAAACTCTGGAACAACCTACCCCCCAACATTAGACAGGCCACCTCCCTTCCTGTGTTCTAGGGCTGTATACCAAACCGAGGTTCTTTTATGGCACCGACCGAACTGCGTCAGTCGGTGTATGGATTGAAACGTCACTCTTCTTCCTGTGTCAAGTTTCGGTATTGGCTGCAACGTGACATGTGGTTTCAGCATGCAGGCAGGAAAAACACAGACGCGCTGGTTATGCCCACAGACGGGGTTCACGTGTGGCGTCAAACGGCTTAAATTTACGAGCCGAAAGTTGCTCTGTGTTTGTCTTCAAGGAGGACCGCAGCCACCTCTTCTCAGAGTAAAAGTCAGCCTGTGAGTGTTAAACGGCCTGATTCATTATCTCCACGACCAGACTCATCTTCTTCAAAGAACTCCGAGGACGGAGCTGTGTCTGGGATTTCAGCTGGTGAGTTTACGTTTGTTAACGTCACTGCAACTTAATACGTGCATCACGGTGAGTTAAACTAGGATCCATGTAATGCTAACTTTAAGATATTAGTGTGTAGCTTTATTTTATCTACGTAGCTAGCTAAACTCAGAAGCCAACTACAGATTGACCGTAACAGATAAAGCTTGTGAAAATGTGCTCATCCATCGGATCAGCTGGTTAAACAGTTCACCTAATGTTCACCGCTTGTTTATGTTCTCCTCACAGGAGCCTGGACAGTCACAAACTTTGTTGTTAAAGTTTGCTGCTTTTAACTACAGTGGAGGCTGCATGGTGGAGGTAAGTTAAGCTGTAAAGGATATTGTTGACCAGTTAAACTTTTATTTCTCAGCCTAGATAATGGTTTTTGAGCAATAATAACACAACCATGTTATTGTTGATGTTTTGTGTTCTAATGTCAATTAGGGAGATAAGAGCCTTACAATCCCAGAGAACCACAGAGAAGATTCAGGAAGAGACACAGAGGTGCAGAAGTCTGCCATCAACCCTAATCTCAGTGAATCCAGTGACCTGGAGGTGGAATGTGAGAGACACTATGCTAATGCTATCAAACTGACAACCAGGTATCTGTGTGTGCAAAGCATCATCCACACCCTCAGAGAGAACATGTTCTACTGCTGGAGACACCATCAGCCAGGAGCGGGCTTGTTTGTGTCCAGAGAAAGCAGACATGTTGATTTTTCTGAAGAAAAACTGTTCAGTGAAAAGGTCCTCAGTGTGTAGCAGTGAGCATTAGGCCACTGGTTTGCAACCGGTCTTTTCACCTGGAAATGATTTAGTTTTATGTAAGAAAACTGCTTGGAATGGAAAAATACCAAAGTTAAAAAATAAAACTCAAGATTTGTACTGTAATGTGTAAGGTAATTTTCTTATAAATGTTAATTACAAAATTGGTACCGAAAAAAGAACCGTCCAGGAACCGACACCGAAGTGAAGGTACAGATGCCGGTACAGATTCTTTTAGAAAGGTACCCAGCCCTAAAAAGCACATACGGTATTTCCCACAGTGTGAGCTGATTTAGTATTTTTTTGTGCTGAGTTTTTCTGTTTTTCTATTTAATGCTTTTAATTAATTTTTCAGTACTATTATTAGTGTTATATATTTTTTCTATTAATTTACAACAGCTGCTGTTTTAAATGTGCTTTATAAACAAAGTTGACTTGATTAATCCAGTGCACACCAAAGCATGAACAGTATTAAAACTACTGGTATTTAAAGCTCCACTGACATGTTCTTTTAACTTTTCAAAAAATGGCACAACATATACAGTATAAATATTAAGATAGACCTCTGACCGTTTTTGCTAAAATAATGTTCAATGAATGAAATTTCCTCTCAAAATATTTTAAATTTAGCGCCGTTTTTTTAGACCGTAAATCCGGATTTTCCGGTCAC
>JBBPBX010004041.1:22646-75966 GCA_038048925.1 Garcialebias charrua
TCCGTGGCACAATAAAGGTTGGGGACCACTGCTTTAAATCAAACAGGGTGCCCACTCACACCTGATCATCATCCCATTGATTGAAAACACCTGACTCTAAATTTCAGCTTCAAATTAACTGATAATCCAGAGGTTCACATACTTTTACCACTCAGATATGTTGGATCATTTTCCTCAATAAATAAATGAACAAGTATAATATTTTGCCTCGTGTTTAAAGGTGGGGTATGTAACATTGTAATGTAGTCTAACTTTTCAAACAATATATTTTTAACATATTTCTTCACTCTGTCACTATCTACTGACAGACTGATGTTAGACAAAGTAATCTCTGAAAAAAACTATAGTCCCCTTGCTTCTCTATCAGCATTTATAAAAACACTGAAAACAGAGTGACCCGGACACTGACCAGCCAATAAAAACAGAGTTGTTTGTCACGCCCCAACCCACGCCCCCGCCTGTCACAGCCTCAGCGCCGCGGCTCGTTCTCATTCAAAGGATTGCAAAGCGATGCAGGACTGTTTTTTATGTGACACAAATGTATTAAATATCCCTTCTTCATCCCAGAGCTGGACTTTTATTTAGTTTTTTTGCCAAAAGTCAAGTGATCGCTTCATCCTCCACTCACAGGAATGAGGAAATGGATTTGTCACGACTCACGAGCGAATTAAATCATGTCCAAATTGGCTGGTGATGCTCTGCTGATTACAGGGTCTTTTTGTGTTGTTGGACGAGTGATTCATGGTTTTATTATATTTTTTAAACAGTTATATTATCATATAAACACAGAACTTCGCAGCGCAGAGACAGGACATGGAGTGGGGGCGGAGCATTCCAGACATTCCAAACCTGCGCTGACAGAAAGAGGAAATCACGAGCGAATTAAATCATGTCCAACGTTGCTTCGTGAACCTCTGCTGATTTCTGCTGGTTTTTGTGTTGTTGGACAAGTGCTCCATGGTTTTATTATATTTTTAAAAGGTTTTATTAACATATAATCACAGAATATTGAAGCGCTCCGAGCAGACACACAGCAGGGGGTGGAGCAGAACTAAAATTCAGCAGAAGCACGGACTGTGGCTCCCCCTCTGAGCCATACAGTGTATATAGCTCTGAGGGGGAGGTAGCAGAATGCTTTTCTGCGCTGAAAATATTTCTAAGTCCCAGAGTGTTCAAGAAATCGCATACCCCAGCTTTAACTGGGTTCTCTTTATCTACTTTTAAGACTTGTGTGAACATCTGATGTTTTAGCTCATATTTATGTAGAAATATAGAAAATTATAAAGAGTTCACAAACGTGCTCCACTGTAAATATACAGTCAAGACTCAATTCTAGCTGATAAACAGCAAGTAAACATTTGATCAACTGTAAATCCCCCAGCAAATATTTAGTCGTAACCAGCCAGCGGACAGCCAGTAACCAGTCAGACTTACCTTGTCAAGAATTTTTGTCTTTCCCGTGTCGACGTGTCCAAGCACACACACCACCGGCGCTCTCAGCTTGTCGTAATTGATGTTCTTTAAGTTTGCTGCTCTGCGTTTCTATGAAAACACAAAATGTTTGTCAGAGACGAGCTGGATGGGAGTTTTGACTCCTCGAGTATTTAAGCGTCTCACCTCTATCCTCTTCTTGGCTCGGTCGTACACTTGCTCCTCCTTCGTCCTCCCGTCCTCTTCCTCGCTCTCACTGCTCTCGTCTTCACTAACCTCTCTCCTCTTCCCCCGACCTGCTGGTGCCGGCTCCTTCTCCCTCTCACCATCTTCCTCGCTTTCCTCCTCGTCCTCATCGTCATCCTCCTCGTGTTCCTCTTCGTCTTCCTCCTCTTCACTGGCTGCTGGCTGAGGAGGAGCAGCAGTCTCCTCTTTAACCTCAATGTGAACTTTCTTCAGCTCTGACAGAAAAAAAGAAAAACAGAAACCGTACATCAGAGTTATAACTGAATTTTGTATAAAACACATTTGTCCACAAAAATGTCAGAAGTTTTGAAATTTCTGAAAGTGTCAGAATTTAATTTCAGTTCATCTATATAGCGTCAAGTCACAACAGAAGTCGTCTCAGGTCACTGAACAGAAACGTTCATATATAAAATAATAATTTAACATTATTTATCTGAGGAGCAGACTGATTTGAAGTTAACTCCATCACAGAACTTTCATCTTGAACAAGCATGAAGGCGACAGTGGAAAGAAACAACTCCCTCATGAGGAAGAAACCTTTAGCAGAACCAGACTCAGGACAAGCGACCATCTGCTTTGACCAGCTGGGTTTGAGAGGAACAGATACACAATGGCAGGTCAAGAATCACATGTTAAGATAGAAATAGTATCAAATGAAAACTATTCAATTTTAACAATTTATTTAAGAAATGAGGTAGGGATGTGCCGATCAGGTTTTTTGAAACCGATACCGATACCGATCACCTATGTGTGACGATCACCGATACCGATCACAATTACCGATTGCCTATATGTGAGCCGATCACATAAACCGATCACCGATCACCGATCAAATGGCTTACCTGTAATTTATGAGTGCTGCTTCTGGCTACAAGATCTGAAAACTTTTCAGATCTTGTAGCCAGAAGCAGCACTCATGTTATTTTCAGAACCATAAAATCACCATAATTCAGACAAAAACATATTTTTACTAATTTATTTCAGAGAACAAAGTAAATAAAAGTAATTATCAACTGCATTATCAAAGAAAAATGTTTACCTTACTAACTTTCAATAAAAAAAAAAGGTTTTTTATTGTTTTTAAAAAAAAACACATCTATTACTTCATATAAAAAACTAAAATACCCCATTTGCTACTTAAAGCTGCACTGTTGGCTGTTTTTACAAATGGCTTTATAAATACGTAAAGTATCATTATTATTATTTTTAAATAATTTCGTGCTTTTTTGAACAACTTCCTGCGGGAACCAGGTGGCGGTAATGCGCTTAATATGAGTTCGCCAACCGCCATTCAACTCTATAGAAGAAGAAGAAGAACCAGGAAATACCGCCTCCGCCATTTTACATTCAGTTCCACACTCGGCACTCGGCTTTTGGAGGACTGTTTCTCCCATAAGAGGATGCCTCATACGGATAAATTAACTGGAAACACTCCCTGAACTCTGTGAATGTCTCAGGACTGGAGCAGCAGCCGCGATCGCTCCGCCGAGCGCTCCCACAGCACCGCGCGAGACCAGCAGCTCATGGTATGAGCTAAGGCTAACATGCTAAACCGGACCTGCAGCAGACAGCCGGCTTTGTGCGATCAGAGGTTCCTGGAGCTCGCCTCGATGTCGGACTGGAAGCAGAAGATATCGGGGGACACCCAGCTAACTTGGAATAACAAAGCCGACAGCCTTTTTGAAGCCGCAGCTAAACTGGACTGCCCGTAACTGCGCAGCGGAGCGGACTCGGTGGGGCTACTCGGTGGGGCTACATGCTAACAGGTGTTGCTTATGGCGGCGCTGGCAGACGGCTTTTGGTAAGTTATTAAAACGTATTAAAACATTTTAATGACGAATTAGGTTTGTTGTGTTGAAGGACTTCGTTGAAATTCTTCCACGAGGTACTTTTTCGTCGCACGTTTTGCAGTTAGCAAACTTCGCATCACAGGCTCTGTGATCGGTAATTGAAGGCAAAAGCCGATCACATCCGCTTTAATGATTATCGGTGACGATTGATCGGTTTCCGATCGATCGGCACATCCCTAAAATGAGGTCAATTTTTCCTCTAGTAATCGGTCTATAGCAGCATAACAAGTCAACCCTAACTATATGGTTCATCAAAAAGGAAAGTCTTAAGTCCAGTCTTAAAACTGGACAATGTGTCAGCCTCATGGACAGAAACTGGAAGTTGGTTCCACAAGAGAGGAGCCTGATAACTGGAAGATCTTCCTCCCATTCTGATTTTAGAAACTCTAGGAACTGCAAGTAAACCTATAGTATGAGAGTGAAGTGCACTGTTAGGAAAATATAGAACAATAAGATCTGTAATATAAGATGGAGCTAGGTTGTTGAGAGATTTGTAGGTTAGAAGTAAGATTTTGAATTCTATTCTGGATTTGACAAGGAGCCAATGGCCAAAGCTAAAACTGGAGATATATAATCTCTCCCATTAACTCCAGTTAAGACTCTGGCAGCAGCATTTTGGATCAACTGAAGAATTTGGACACCCAGATAAACCATAATACTGTAGTCCAGTCTAGACATGACAAATGTATGAACCAGTTTTTCAGCATAATTTTTAGATAAGATGTTTTTAATTTTAGTGATATTACGTACGCAGGTGGAAGAAGGCAGTTCTAGTAACGTTTTTAATGTGGGGGATAAAAGACATGTCCTGATCAAAAATAACACCAAGATTTTTAACATTAGAACTGGAGGCCAGATTAATGCCATCTAAAGAGGGCAAAAAGATTAAAAAAATTATTCCAAAAATGTTCAGGTCCAAAAACTAAAACCTCAGTCTTGTCTGAGTTTAAAAGGAGAAAATTTAGGGTCATCCAGATTTTTACGTCTTTAAGACATGCTTGTAGTCTAAGTAGCTGATTGGATTAATTGGGTTTCATGGACAAATATATCTGTGTATCATCAGTTTAACAATGAAAATGTATCCCATGCCGTTTAATAACTTTACCTAATGGAATCATATACAGTATAAGGTAAAGAGTATTTGTCCAAGCACTGAACCTTGAGGAACTCCATGACTAACTTTGGTGTATGAAGAAGATTCATTAGTTACATTTACAAATTGGAATCTATCAGACAAATATGATTAAAAATTTAAATCAATTAAAATTTTAAATTTAAACCAATTTCATAACTAATTAGCACATAATAGCTTAAATCAAACAGTAAAGTCCAAGCTTAAAAAAAAAAAAAAAAAAAAAAAAAAAATCAAGAACCTCCACAAGACAAGTACAGATCACATATTTCATAAGACCAAGCAAATGTCTAGGTGTGCTAAAAATGTATTCAACTCTAAAAAAAGCGAAATACTAGGGATGCACAATATTGGATTTTTGGCCAGTATCCGATATGTTAAAACTTATTTGGCCGATAACCAATACCAATACAGATATTTTTCCCCTAGACCTACTTACAGAGACTACATACAGTTTTCTCTGCTGTGGAATTAAAATACTACATTATTCTGCATGGTCTTTGTCAGTTTGTCCTGCTACCAAATGCAGATGACAAACAGGGGCTGAAAATGATGTAGCACTTCAACTTGGATTATGTTTAATGTCAAATTTATTCATGACATTTACTCTCGAACACAATGACAACACTTGAACAGTGCAAATTTGTAAAATTTAACAATCTAAACTCAACCTGCTCACAAGTGACAAGTGAAAAGTGCACAAGTACCATATTTTCTGGCGGATGAGTCGCACCGCCCTATAAGTCGCATTAGTCCATAGCTTTCTATTAAAGTGGAAAAATCCATGAATATGTCACTTCGCCTTATACGTCGCATCTATTATACGCCACCGCTGACGTGTCGCGTTTGTTACGTGTCACCACTGAGAACCCGGAAATGTGGACCAGTGTTGCCCCAAAAACCGATGGGCTGCCAAATGGCAGCCATGGGAGCGTGTACAGGACTTTAACAAGAACTGAACAAGATTAACACTTAAAAACAATTATTAGTTTGCTCGAAATTATAGTAAATGTGTATCTCAGTTTAACTTCTGCTTAACACTTAACTTCTGCCTTCAACACCATGATCCCCCAAACTCTGATAGACAAACTATCCACACTTGGACTAAGCCCCTCTATTTGTAACTGGGTCTTAGACTTCTTAACAGACAGACCACAGTCCGTGAAGATCCACAACTTCTCCTCCTCCACCATCACCCTCAGCACTGGCTCTCCTCAGGGATGTGTGCTGAGCCCTCTTCTGTTCACTCTGCTCACATATGATTGTATAGCCACACATCCAGGCTGTCATATTGTTAAGTTTGCAGATGATACAGCTGTGGTGGGATGCATCACAGATAATGATGAATCCAGCTACAGACAGGAGGTGGAACATCTGGAGAGCTGGTGCAAAGAGAACAACCTTCACATGAATGTGAAGAAGACGAAGGAGATGATTGTGGACTTCAGAAGGAACAAACACACCCACACCCCACTGTATATAGGTGGATCTGCGGTGGAGGTGGTCTCCAGCTACAAATACCTGGGTGTACACTTGAATGATAACCTCAGCTGGAGCAATAACACCACCAGCCTGATCAAGAAAGGTCATCAGAGACTCTACTTCCTCAGACGGCTGAGACGAGCCGGTCTGAGAAGCCCAGTCCTCACCTCGTTCTACAGGTGTGCAGTGGAGAGCGTCCTGTGCTCCAGTATCAATGTGTGGCATGGAGGCTGCACAGTTGCAGAGAGAAAAGCTCTGCAGAGAGTGGTGAAGGCTGCACAGAAGTCTGTGGGAGTCAGTCTCCCCACCATCACAGACATTTACACCTCCAGATGCAGAAAAAGAGCCACCTGCATCATGAAAGACCTCACTCACCCAGCACACTCACTCTTTGCACCACTCCCCTCGGGACGGAGGTTGAGGAGCATCAAATGTAGAACCACTAGACTGAGAAACAGCTTCTACCCTGAGGCTGTCAGACTCATGAATAAATAAATAATAAGAATAAACACTGCAAAATGTCACATCATACTGATACTGTACTGATCTGTTTCTTGTTGCTGCGTTCATCTGTGACCATCTGCTCATGTTCGTGCTGCTGTTTATAATGATGTTTTTCTACTACATTAGGGCTTAGTGTATTACTAGCTGATGTGATGTCTCTCTTAGTTAATCCTAGATGTTATTATTGTATTTCTCTTGCATTTGTTGTTGGATGTAACTGGGACCCTGTGTACATAATCTCGTTTTCAACACATGTACTACATGCGGTGCAAATGACAATAAATTCTCTCTGACTCTGACTCTCTGACTCTGACTCTGATAAATGCACTTTGATGGTCAAATTAACTGCGTTTAAAAAACAGTTTCAGTGCTCCGTGAAGGTGCAGAGAGGAAAAAGAGAGGAGGAAAGCGGCTCATTTCTCTGACATTTAACAAGAAATGCACCTAAACAATTATTTGTTTGCTTGAAATTACAAACCGGATTCCAAAAAATTTGGGACACTAAACAAATTGTGAATAAAAACTGAATGCAATGATGTGGAGATGGCAAATGTCAATATTTTATTCGTAATAGAACACAGATGACAGCTCAAAAGTTTAATCTGAGTAAATGTAACATTTTAAAGGAAAAATATGTTGATTCAAAATTTCACAGTGTCAACAAATCCCAAAAAGTTGGGACAAGTAGCAATAAGTGGCTGGAAAAAGGAAATTGAGCATATAACAAACAGCTGGAAGACCAATTAACACTAATTAGGTCAATTGACAACATGATTGGGTATAAAAAGAGCTTCTCAGAGTGTCAGTGTCTCTCAGAAGCCAAGATGGTAAGAGGATCACCAATTCCACCATTACTCTCTGAATATAATTGATAATTAATGGTTAATTAATTAAAATTGATTAATTAATTAATTGATAATTAACGGTGGAATATAATTCCACCATTGTTGCGCAGAAAGATAGTGCAGCAATACCAAAATGGTGTTACCCAGCGTAAAATAGCAAAGACTTTTAAGTTATCATCATCAACTGTGCATAACATCATCAAAAGATTCAGAGAATCTGGAACAATCACTGTGCATAAGGGTCAAGGCCGTAAAACTCTACTGGATGCTCGTGATCTCCGGGCCCTTAAACGTCACTGCACCTCAAACAGGAATGCCACTGTCAAGGAAATAACAGAATGGGCTCAGGAATACTTCCAGAAAGCATTGTCAGTGAACACAATCCACCGTGCCATCCGCCGTTGCCAGCTGAAACTCTACAGTGCAAAGAGGAAGCCATTTCTAAGCAAGCTCCACAAGCTCAGACGTTTGCACTGGGCCAGGGGTCATTTAAAATGGAGTGTGGCAAAATGGAAGACTGTTCTGTGTCAGATGAGTCACGATTTGAAGTTCTTTATGGAACACTGGGACGCCATGTCATCCGGACCAGAGAGGACAAGGATAGCCCAAGTTGTTATCAACGCTCCGTTCAGAAGCCTGCATCACTGATGGTATGGGGTTGCATGAGCGCTTGTGGCATGGGCAGCTTGCATGTCTGGAAAGGCACCATTAATGCAGAGAACTGTGTTCAGGTTCTAGTCTCCACTTCCGGCACTTGGCAAAGCAGGTCGCATCTCTTTTTGCTCCTCTCCTCCCTAAGTTTTCCTCCTCCCTGCTTTTGCATTTTGTCTCGTCTGTAACTCTTCAGCGTTCACTCGAACCAATTTCAAATGGATTTAATTGCGTGGGCTGTTTCCTCTATTGATAAATTTTTTTCCACGAAGCACACCGGACCAGGAGAACCGGCTTGCCCCTTCGACACGCACGCGGTGGGATACACTATGGACTCGTGGAGCGAGTGGAAGCCAATGTGTCTGACCGTTCTTTCTGTTGAAGACGTGGAAGATTTGTGGATTATTGGAATATTGGTGGCAGCTGCTCTGCTTTTTGGCGTTGGCGGAGGTTTCTGCTACTGGAAGCTGAGGGAGGCTGCCGCGGCGATCAACGCGCTGGCGAGACTTCCTGCTCAACAAGATTCTCTGATCCGGGCTATGACCTCAACGACCCAGCTGTTGTACGAGCTGAACCGCACGATGGGAGCAACGATGGACAGCCGCGGACCTGCGGTGCGTTTTGGGACTCGTTTACAGCCGACCCATCAGGGCACAGATGGGGATTTGTAGCTCGGAACCTCACATGATTCGGATTTGGACCTAGACAGCACCTGGACTTCAAGGCTGCAGTCAAAAGTACACTGTAGCCTGGCCTGAAAATAAATAAAGCGACTAATCTAATCGGGACTCTGAGCAACCTTGAAAAGAGGCTGACTGAAAACTTCTCCTGGAGTCGAAAGCTGTTGAGAACTCGCGGACAATCTCCCTGCTTGCCATCTAATGCAACATGTCTTGTCTTATTCGTGCTTAAAGCTGGTAGTTTTTTTCGACTTTATCATAGTGTCCCAAGACAAAATGTGATAAGATTCTTTTTTGAATACCAATAATTATCTGACTGTATGTTCCTTTTTCCATATCTGATTGTTGGTGGTGCGGTTTTATACTGCTGCGGCTTCCGTGCGTACGTCCCTCTTCGGATGGTGCGCGCGCCAATTGCAAAACTTTGTACCTTGGTGCAAATATGCCAATAAAGATATATTCTATTCTAGAACAGCATATGCTCCCATCTAGACGTCATCTCTTTCAGGGAAGACCCTGCATTTTTCAACAAGATAATGCCAGACCACCTTCTGCAGCAATCACAACATCATGGCTACGTAGGAGAAGGATCCGGGTACTGAAATGTCCAGCCTGCAGTCCAGATCTTTCACCTATAGAGAACATTTGGCGCATCATAAAGAGGAAGGTGCGACAAAGAAGGCCCAAGACGATTGAACAGTTAGAGGCCTGTATTAGACATGAATGGGAGAGCATTCCTATTTCTAAACTTGAGAAACTGGTCTCCTCTGTCCCCAGACGTCTGTTGAGTGTTGTAAGAAGAAGGGGGGATGCCACACAGTGGTAAAAATGGACTTGTCCCAACTTTTTGGGATTTGTTGACGCCATGAAATTTTGAAACAACATATTTTTCCCTTAAAATGATACATTCTCTCAGTTTAAACTTTTGATCTGTGATTTGTGTTCTATTCTGAATAAAATATTAGATGTTGGCATCTTCACGTCATTGCATTCAGTTTTTATTCACAATTTGTTTAGTGTTCCAACTTTTTTGGAATCCGGTTTGAATAGCAAAGGTGTGTCTCAGTCTATCATTTGATAGATTTACCTGACTAAATAAAGGTTGAATGAATTTGCTTAATAAATGCACTTTAATGGTCAAATTAGCTGCATTTGGCCGCGGTGGTGCAGCTGTTTTGACGGTTCCAAGCAGCGACCAGAATGAAGGTGGAGAGGCTAAGGCAAGCCAATTGAGTCATTAAAAGCTGGTGAAGATTCTCAGTCATCCAGGACATGGTAAATTCTAAAACGTGCAAGAAAAAAAACAATAAAGTATAAAGTATAGTATAATAAATGAAGTTCAGATGTTTCTGTCTCTAATTTTTTAAAATTTGTCCTTATAGCTATGTTTTCCTATTATATGATACAACAGCCAACAACGTGCCATACAATCATTACTACTCTGCTGCCACTGCTCTTCTTTTTTTTTTTTTTCAGTCAGAATGAATGGAAACGGTAAAATCTCAGACATAAAATGGTTTATAAATATGGGGGGGGAGGGGACAAATAAGTCGCTTTGGCCTATAAGTCACAGGGCATGTAAATTATGCAAAAAACTGTGACTTATAGGCCAAAAAATACAGTAGTAGTGCTTCAATTGATATAAGCGACAATTTCTTAAATTAAACTTTACCTTAAGACAGAAGCCTTTTATATTGTTGAGTTATTTTGATGGAATGGCATATGTCTGATATTTAACTTTATCGCTAGCCTGGCCCTCGCCTTCCTGCACAGCTCTGCTCAATTCTCATTTCCCTTCACTGCACAGTCTGGGATTCCTCCCATAGACAACGATTTCTCCGGCCGATTTTTGACCGGACCAATCAGAGAGCAGAAGGCGGAGTTTTGAACGACGTCGACTGACGTCGTCATTCAAAATGGCTGCCGCCACGAAGGAATTTTCAATAAAACAAGGTAAAAAACTATTATTTCTCTGCTGAGAAAAAATATATTTCATAGCTGACGTTATATCAGAAGTGTTCCTGAGCAATCAGAGAGCAGAAGGCGGAGTTTTGAACGATGTCGACTGACGTCGTCATTCAAAATGGCTGCCGCCACGAACGAATTTTCATCAAAACAAGGTAAAAAACTATTATTTCTCTGCGGAGAAAAAATATATTTCATAGCTGACGTTATATCAGAAGTGTTCCTGAGCTTAACAGTTCCTAAATCAATTCACGAAATGGTCAAATCTGCTGGATATTAAATAGTTTCGGTTTGATATTTTCCAAACAGCCTCGGGTGCGCTACGAAAATAAATGATAAAAAATCGAATTTTATCTCAAATGTTTCATCTAGGCCAACAGTCAGTAAATTAAAGACATATAATTACACACTGGTGGCAGAAAAAATATCCACCGAGTGGTTTCTGAGCAATTTATCTGATAGCCTGGACCTCGCCAGGCTAAACTAACAAAACTCTGCCTCCTGTTCTCTGATTGGTCCATTCAAAAATCTCCAGGAGAAATCGTTGTCTATGGCAGAGATGCCAGACCCTAGTCCAAAGCGAAGTGAAGGACAAGGGTCTGGTTTAAACCAGGCTACTTTATCGCCAATATCGGCCGAAACCGATACCATGCCGATAATATCGTGCAAGACGTGCATCCCTACTAAATACACTACACTTAAATAAATAAATAATACATCTAATATTACAACACTGGTAAGTACAAAAATAAAAAAATAATTTTTTTTGTAAATTAACTTTATAATAAAATGGAAGAATAAAAAAGGTGAGTGTTACCAAAAAGCCTCATGCATTAAGTTTGTTTGCCAATTGAACTCTTACAATCAACGAAATGTTAATCCAATCTGTAAAAAATAAAACACTAAAAGGGTCTACTCAAAAAACCAAGAGGAATAAAATAATATTTAGTCAATCTAAGTAAATAAATATAAAGCAGAAAGCAGTGATGTGGTCAGTACCCAAACAAAAAGCCGTTAAAAGGAGCATTTCAGCCTAATTCACACAAAGACTCAACAAATCAGACGTCTAATAAAAACATCTGCTGTGAAGAGTCACTTAATACAACAAGCATTTAGTAAGAACGAACTCCAGGCTCGCTAACACCAAAGCTACTATAGCCGTTTTCGCACTGCACGGCCCTCCCCGGCCCCACCCTTCTTCTAACCCGGGTTCGTGTGGTTCGCATTTGCCTTCTCGGGCCGGCGGGAGCCCAAGTTATGGAACCCCACCGACGGAGGTTCTGATCGGGCAGAGCGCCCGGGCCCAGTTTGACGTCATGTACTGCTCACATTTGATTCGTTGTTTGCAGCAGGGGCGGGACTGCTGCGTGTTGAGTCATCAACTCGTTCTAACAACAACCTCAGCGCGAGCTGAATTTCATTAAAATGTAACTACAGAAACCCCTAAAAAAATTGTTAGCTGAATATATATATTAGTGTTTCTGAGTTTAATTTTTGTTAACTGATTACAAATCAGCTTATTTTAAAACGTAAATAACACGAAGCGCGCACCCATACTAGAGAGCATTTCCGCATTTCAGCGCGAGCTGAATTTCATTAAAATTTAACTACAGAAACGACTAAAAAAATATTTGTTAGCTGAATATATATATATTACCGTATTCTCCGGTCTAGAATACGCAGTATTTTTGCTCATTTGAATGTCCAGCGTATTAAACACCGAAGAGTATTATTTATGGATTTTTTCCCATATTTTTAGACTCATTTTTCGCTCTGATTCTTCGTTTTTCATTTTTGGCGAAAATGGTGCAGTACCAGTTTCGGCCGCTATACGGGCGCTGTAGGCAGCAGCCAGCAGAGGACTCAGAGAGTGAAGAGGAAGAGGGGCCACTTCCAGAAGTTTCTACTTGCTGTGTCCGAAAAAAGCCTCCTTTGGTCGGACTGATGACTCTGTCGCTGCCCGCTCCCTGCTGTGGATGTAGCTGTTTTTGTTTGCAAGATACCACTCATAAACCACACCGCGGATTTTTAAATCCAGCTGATTTCACATTTGGTTCAGCTCAGGAGCCCGTCTGCTATAGTGAGGTAAGAAATATATTTTTAAGCGTTTATTTAGCTAAATTTAAAGAAACAAAGCGTCCGGTTTGACCCGCCTGGCGCCTGCATAAAAATCATCGGCAAACTTTTTTTTTTAATCCAGCTGATTTGAACATTTCGTTAAGCTCAGAAGCACGTCTGCTATGAAGTCAGCTAAGAAATATATTTTTTCTCGCAAAGAAATAATTGTTTTACCGTGTTTCCTTGTGAAGATCTTCGTACTCGCTTGCTTCTGTCGCCGCCATCTTGATTAGGGTAAATGAGGCGCTGACGCGTCGCGTGGTGATGACGCGTATTAAACACCGAGGCGTATTGTGTACGTTTTTTTCTTGTTTATTGTTAATAATTGGACAAAGCGGATTAAACACTGGAGCGTATTTTCCTCCGGTGTTTACGGTAGTGTTTCTGAGTTTAATGTTTGTTAATAACTGATTACAAATCAGCTTATTTTACATGTGCGTAGCAAGGATTTTCCGAGGGGCGATCCATTAAAAGAAAAAGTGGACCTACAAAAAGCAAGATACCCAGTAGCTCACTGGATAAGCGTTGGGTTGGCGTTCCGAGCCTTTTCTCGACTCGGGTTCGAATCTCACTCGATTCGGTTGAAACTTATTTTACGTTTGTCTTTTATTGGATAAAAAAATGAGGACTGAGATTTAAAAAAAAGGAGTTTGTGAAACTCCTTTTATTTTTAATCCAATAAAAGACAAACGTAAAATAAGTTTCAACCGAGTGAGATTCGAACCAGAGTCGAGAAAAGTCTCGGAGCGCCAACCTAACGCTTATCCAGTGAGCTACTGGGTATCTTGCTTTTTGTAATTCCAGTTTTTCTTTTAACGGATCGCCCCTCAGAAAATCCTTGGTACGCCCATGTAAAATAAGCTGATTTGTAATCAGTTATTAACAAACATTAAACTCAGAAACACTAATATATATATTCAGCTAACAAATATTTTTAGCGGCGTCCCTTCTCTTTCCACCTCTTAACACACACCAAGCGCGCACACAAGAACACTCCACCCACTTCAAGAGAACTCTCCACCCACTTCAAGGCGGCTCTCCGCACAATGCGAAATGAGCGGGGCCGGGCCGGGCTGTGCAAAAACGGCTACAGATTCAGTACCTGCTGCACGTCTTCTGATCTTCTCTGTGTATTCATGAACAAAAGTGAGAAATGTTTATTATTTATTGCTTCCTGCTGGTCGAGCTCTGTGTTTACTTCAGAGTTAAACAGTCGTCGCTCACCTTTCTCCTCGTCGCTGGCCATGGCCTCCCAGTCGTCCAAAGCAGCGTCCGGCTTCACCTCTGCAGAAAAACAACATGGTTAACTTTCCCCCCCACCTGCTTCTCCCTCCTCTCCTACACCTGTCACACTCACCTGGCTCAGCAGCGGGCGGCTCGGGCCCCGTTTCCATGGCAACAGGCTCTGGAGTCTCCGAGGTTGGCGAGGCCAACTCTGACGCTTCTGATGAGCAGGAATGAGTGATAACAGATTAAATCCGGTTTATTGTGTGTAAGGAGCAGCAGCAGCAGGAGGAGTGAGGCGGAGGAGGAGTGAGGCGGTACCTTCGGGAGTTTGAGCGTTGGGCTTCTTCTTCCTCTTGTCCCTATAAACCGGTTTCTTCTTTGCCACAGATTCTTTGGATGGTACTTCAATACCTAAACAAAATAAACGTCTTTACATAAATGAAGGTTGCCAGAAAAACCAACAAGCTCCGCCCACCGTCAGCCACAGGCTCCGCCCAACTGACCCTGAGCCTGCAGCAGCTTGAGCGTGGCCTCAGCCCGAGCTCGAGACTCCTTTTGAGATTTGGTCAGCAGCTTCCCCTCCTTCTTCAGCCGCTCCTTCCTCTCCTTCTCCTTCTGCTTCTTTTTTTCTTTACGCTCCTGCTCCAGTCGCTCCTGGAAATACGAGTGCAGGGCTGAGCAAAGGGACTGGCTTTATTTAAAAGGAGGAGGAGGGGGCGGTGCTTTGTGCTTTACCTGCTCCTGCCGCTGCCTCTCCTGCTCCTCAAGCCTCCTCTGCAGCTCCTCTTCCTCTTTTTTGGCTTGCTCCTCTTCCTACAAAAAAAAAAAAAAAAAAAAACGGTCATTCTCAGAAAACCATCAAACTGCACATCAGCACCATGACTACAGTATGTTACCCAGAATGCCTCACCTCCTTCCTTTTGGCCAGGAGCTCCTGCATGGCCTTCACTGTGGCCTTACTGGGACCCTTTGTCGCCTTCTTCTCCTCCTTCTCTCCTTTCTTCTTTTTTTTGTCTTTCTTTTTCTTGTCCCCCTCGGTCTCCTCTGAAGGAGAGGATGAAAAAAGAAAGTTAAAAGTTGATGTTTTGTAATAAGTAATAAAGGACAGATGATGTCATACCGTCTGCTGGCTCCGCCTCTTCTTGTTCCTCTGTCACAGCTTCTGGTGGCGCTGTCGGAGGAGGCGTGGCCTCTGCCGTCGCCTTCTCCAGTTCTTTTTTAGTCTCCACAGTGGCTTCCTTCTGCTTCTTCTGCTTCATCCTTTCCTCCTCCTTTTTCTTCTTCTCTCTCTCTTTCTTCTCTGCCTTCTTCTGCGCCGCAGTTTTCATCTTGAACCCCCCAGCTTCATCCTCCTCCTCGTCCTCAGGCTCATCAGCCTTGACTTTGTTCTTCTTCTTCTTGTCTCTCCTGGAGGTGAACTCATCCTCCTCAAACTCGTCCTCCTTCCCTCCTCCACCTCCTTTCTTCACGTCTTCATCCTTGCCTCCGACCTCCTCATCGTCAGACACAGATGGTTTTTTGCCTCCTTTCTTTCCTCTGGTTTTGAGGCGGGACAGTGAGGAGGTGTCATCATCGGAGTGAGAAGAGGGTGTGGCAGGAGGCGCCTGCAGGAGCAAAGAGGAGAATCAGGCATGTGTGGGGACATGGCGACAATTTTAAAGAATCCCCAAAAAGTGGATATTTTGTCAAATTAAAGGCACTCATTACAAATAATTACTAACTCATCATATGATTTATGTAAAAAATACATTTTAAAGTGAAGACGGCTGAAAAAATATTTTTATTCAACAAGTGAGAATATATTAGTGACAAAACAATATTCAAACAAAACTATGAAGCTTTTACACCTGAGGACAACTTGGAGAATCAAGTTACACTCGCTACTTCGCGGTACAACTTTTAAAGGACTCGCTCTTTCACGGGTTTTCAAAGTAAGACTGAACACGGCACAAGATTGTCAACTTTAATATTTCTCACGTGACTGGGACAGTACAGTAAAAAGTTAACCAAAAATATATACTTTGGATAGGCACCACTATTTTGTAGTTTTCTCTCAGTAAGCCTCCGCTGCCTCACCATTCAAAACGACTACATTTCCCAGAAGTCAACAGTACCCAGCCCAGAAGCCCCGTTGCCTTCTGCTGAAACGGAAGGAAAGTTTTGATCCGATCAGAAAAAGTTTGCTCCTTATTCATAGTGATGCCCAGCAGATGCCGAGAGCCGCATGGAACCGAACAGGAAACGGACCAGAACCGGACCTCCGGACTCATTGGTCAATCTGAGTGCTGCACCACCGGCTCACGAGGCCTCCCGAGTGGGGAGCGTCACCCAGAGGTCTGGCGTTCTCTCTAGAGCCCACCAGGACTTTTTTCATCCAGATTTAGACTCGATCGGGACCACAAGGCCATCCGAAGGTCAGACTCCCTCCAAAAGCATTTTGGTGCTTAAGGGCTGCAGAGAACCGACCAGAACCGGCAGGGTTAGTGGTCTGAACCGGAACCGAGCCGGAACCAAGTGTTCTGCAGAGCTGGTGCGTAACATTTTGCAGTAGTGTACGGGAGCTGAGATGCTGTAGAGGCAGGGCAGCCGGCTCGGGACCCGAAAGTCCCAGGTTTGATCCCCGGTCTCTGCATACCTCGTGGTGTCTCTGGGCAGCACAACTCACCACCATCATCCCTGTCCCAAAGAAGGCAACGCCCGCATGCCTCAATGACTATCGCCCAGTAGCACTCACCCCCATCCTGATGAAGTGCTTTGAACGGCTAGTCATGAAAAGCATCACATCTGTCCTCCCTGACTCCCTGGATCCCTTCCAATTTGCATACCGACCTAATCGCTCAACCGACGATGCCATCTCCTCTGCCCTTCACACAGCTCTCACACATCTGGACACGAAGGACTCCTATGTTAGAATGTTGTTCATCGACTTCAGCTCGGCATTTAACACCATCATCCCCCAACAGCTCATCCTTAAACTGGACAGTCTGGGGCTGAACACCTCAATGTGTAACTGGCTGCTAGACTTCCTGACCGGGAGACCACAGACAGTACGGATCGGGAGTAACACATCTAGCACCATCACATTGAACACAGGGGCCCCACAAGGATGTGTGCTGAGCCCCCTTCTATTCACCCTGCTAACACACGACTGCACACCATCGTACAGCTCCAACCACTTCATCAAGTTTGCGGACGACACAACAGTGGTAGGTCTCATCAGCAACAACGATGAGACGGACTACAGGAACGAGGTGAGCCGCCTGGCCTTGTGGTGCGGACACAACAATCTCACTCTCAACGTGGAGAAGACAAAGGAGATTGTTGTGGACTTCAGGAAGAGGGATGCCCAACATCCCCCTCTGACCATCAACAGCACCGCAGTGGAGAGAGTAGACAGCACCAAGTTCCTGGGAGTGCACGTCTCAAAGGACCTGTCCTGGAGCAGGAACACTGCAGCACTGGCAAAGAAGGCTCACCAGCGTCTCTACTTTCTCCGCAAGCTGAAAAGGGCTGGAGCTTCAACCCCCATCATGAGCACCTTCTACAGAGGTGCCATAGAAAGTGTCCTGACCAGCTGCATCACTGTGTGGTTTGGTGCATGTACTGCATCCTGCCGCAAGAGCCTCCAGCGCATTGTGAGAGCAGCTGAGAAGATCGTGGGCACCTCCTTGCCCTCACTGCAGGACTTACACAGCAAACGCCTCACTCGGAAAGCCCACCGCATGGCAGGTGATCCCACACACCCACTACACAGCTGCTTCAGACTGCTGCCATCAGGAAGGAGACTGAGGAGTCTCCAGGCTCGAACCAGCAGACTGAGAGACAGCTCTGTTCATCAGGCAGTCAGAATGCTAAACACTCTGCCTGCTCTGCCTCCCCTCCCATTTGAACTGCCTTAACACTAAAACTTTCTCACATATTATCACTCAACACAAAGTTTTTAACACTAGACTCTGTGTCACCAAACGGGTTTTCACTAAACTCTCGGTCATGTGCTCATACAGTTTGCACTACTTCTCATAATTGCACTAATGTCTGTATTACATCACTGCCTATAATCATAATACTGTTTACATTCTCTGTTTACATTTATTAATACTGTTTACTTTTATTACTACTGCTTACATGTAATTACTACTGTTTACATTTATTTACACTACTCTAATATCTACACCACTGCTGGTACATATACAGTGTGCTCTGAACGGTCTTATTTAGGGATGCCCAATGTGCCTTACTGCATATGCCACTTTTTGCCTCTACAACAACATCAACTACTACCTCATACATATACTGTGTACATTGACTCATTCGCTGCTTTGCCACTTTGCAAATGTCAATGCTAGAAACCTTTAGTTTATTTTAGTTATACTTTTTATACTCTTTTTTTATACCACTATGCAAAAAAAAAAAAAAAAAAAACACACAGGACAGTGTTAGTTTTACTATTTTTATGCTTATGTCTATTATTATATGTTTCAGTGTTTCAATGTTTAGATGTTTACTGTTGCACCGAGGGACTGAGAGAAACGCAATTTCGGTCCTGTGTATGTCCTGCACTGTACATATTGCAGATCTGACAATAAAGTTGACTTTGACTTTGATACTGACCCCCAGCCCCAGATCTAACAAGCACCCTGCCAAGGCCAGTAATGTGTGTGTGTGTGTGTGTGTGAGAGGGGACACTGTTATTTAAACACCATCTGACTAACTCACCTTCTTATTGTCCTTCTGCTCGCCGTTCTTCTCATCGACGTGGCCTTCGTCAACCACCTCATCCTCAGGACCGGTTCCCCCCTTCTTCCCCTTCCTGGTTTTCTTCTTCTCTGGTTTGGGAGGCTCGGGCACCTCAACCACTTCTGCGGTTTCTGCTTTCTGAAGGAGAGCGCGTGCGAATGTGAGGGGGTGACCCGGCAAACAGGCGAGCAAGCGACGCTGCGTTCGAGGTGCGCTTACCTGGGCCTTCCCTCCTCGAGCCTCCAGAGAGAGCTCCTCCAGCTCCTTCAGGATGTCGTCCTCGCTGCAGCAGGAGCACACGTGCAACGTTACACAACCTGTTCACGACACATCTACGCGCGCACAAGAGGAGGATGCGACAAAAGAAAAAAAAAACTGTCCTACTCGAATTCATCCTTCTTGGCTCCTTTCTTCTTTTTCTTCCCTTTCGGCTCCTTGGAGGCTCCAGCTCCTTCGATCTCTGCAGCCAGAGCATCGACGTCACCGCCGTCATCCTTCGCACTGAACAGAGATCAACAACAAGCGATTAAAAAAAATGGAGATTTGTTCACACGACAGCCCCTCAAAGAGGTGAGAGAAGAGGGTCTCTTTGTGTCGGACAAACACGAGCCATCAAGCAGTTGCTGACTCTCCCCTTCTTTTTGTTTGCCTTCATCCCTGTGACACACAGAGAGCAGAAAGTGATCTGAGAGCAGCTTCACTGAACACAACATGAACCAAAACCAGCTGCTGAAACTGTTTCTCTCTCAAACAACACCCTACTCACCTGTTTTTACCTGCGTTTGCCGTTTTGTCATTACACAAAACCAACAAAGCTTCAGGGTTTTTTTCTTGAACTAACCGGCTGAGAACAATAACTTGTTTATTTAATATCAGGCCTGTATAAAACATCAGATAATGTTAAATTATTATTTTTATATATGAATGTTTCTGTTCGGCGCCCTGAGACGACTTCTGTTGTGACTTGGCGCTCTATAAATAAACTGAATTGAATTAGGTTAGCTTTATTTTTTTAAAAACACAAAAGCAAATGAAATCAACAGACAGACGGTGACACATTGTGCAACGAGATGCCATTTTTGAGAGATTCAACTAACATTGTAATGTTAATAGATTTTATTGAATAAATACATAAAATAATAAAGATGAAAAGCTGGCATAAAGATTTCAACCCACCAACATAAAATGGGAATTAAAAATGACAGATTTACAACATTAAACAAGACAAAAACATCAACAAAACAACATTAAATGTATAACAAATGAACAGTTTTAATAATTCCTGTCTGATGTTCCCTCGTGTGTCAGCAGTAAATAAACTTTAACCTGAAACATCTGCTCAGGTGAGGCAGGTGTGGGTTTCATCAGTCAAAACAACTCGAGTCACACTAACCTGGCTGGGTAAGGTTCATCAATGGGCCGCCAGGTGAACTCACCTGAGCAGCCATGAAAATAATCTTTAGCACTTTTAACATCTGATTAAAAACAGCAGCTGTGAAAGCCAACACAGCTAATGCGGCTAATAACGTTGTTTTCGCATGCTAACTACGACCAGCACAAACCGGGAACATGCATCTAGAACGAGTTTAGCTTAGCCCGGGTGAACCCGTGACAGCCTGTCTGCTTGTTGTATGATTCATCTTAAGCCATTTCCAGACTGTTTACAACTTTACAGCTTCACCTGCACTCACATGCGTACAATGACTCGTGGTTAGCATCTGCTAGGACACCTAGCCGCTAAGCTAACATGGTGGACAGGACGCTTTGGGGATATTTTCACTCCTGACACTCGGTGCCAGCGTGGACAGGTGTTTATCGGCGGTAGGTCACGTTCTGCCTACCTGTCCTCTCCGGATTTTTTCTGTTTCTTCCCCATCTTGCCACTATAAATATGTCCCGACTGGCACTTCTCTCTGCGCTGGGCAACGCACACGACAGCTCACATTGGTCAAAGATCGTCTATCAACGACACAGTTTGAAGATGCTTCGCCACTACTAAGGCCAATGATTAAAACAACGCTACATGATGTCTCAAACTATAATTTTTAAAAATATATGCGTTGCACTATGACAGGTTTCAACAGTACTCGATATCTAAAAGTTATTAGTATTTCAAATGAAACTGCGCAATGGTTTTAGGAAAACAAAATGTAAGAGTGGTACCTCTTCGCTGCTCTACCAGCTTGGCCTAGATTGAAACTTTTGCGCATGCGCTCTTCAACTCGAACGTTTGAGGATAAAGATAGTCAAAAAGATAAACATTCAAAGCGGTGTCCGACAGGTGCACCTGTTTCGTTACACATAAAATGGGCTGCAAACACATTAATGATGTACAATTCAAAACATATGCAACAGAGAAACTGCAAAAAACATCTACAATCACAGAAAATAGATTTCAATTCAGTTTATTTCACAACATCAGGGCACTGTACAAAACATTCCAGTTTGTTCAAGTTAAAAAGGGATCTTCTGCCAGGGGTCCCCAAACTTTTTCCTGTGAGGGCCACATAACTTTTCCTTTCTCTGATGGGGGGCCGGAGTCAGTTAGTAACAGGAAAAAGTGTGACGATTGCAGGAGTGCCTAAATGTAAAAATGTATTGTTTTCCAGAAAGCACAATCAAATAACCCTCTCTGGGTTCTTCACAGATGTTGGAACAATAATAAATAGTTAATTAGTAGAGGATAACTTACTAGGAGCCGTTTATCCGCGGTGTCCATCCAAAAGGCTACGCGCGTTAGCCCCTCCGCGTTAGCATGTTAGGCCGCGCAAGTTATCATACTTGTCTTTGTGACGGGATTCATAGTGTCGCCACAGATTGTATTCTTTGAATACCGCCACCGCCTCTTTACAGATGAGACAGACAGCCTTTTCTTTGCATTGAACAAAAAAATAATCGTTTGTCCACTGCAGCTTAAATGCCCTGCATTCTGAATCTATTTTTCTCTTACCTAATCTTTTCACCATTATTCAGTTCTGTCTTTGAGAGGGGCGGGTTTAGGATTTTTTTTCTGGGGGTTGCCATATAGGGGCACAGACCGCAGACGGGTGGAACAGAATGTCACGTTTTGGATGTGTCAGCGTTTTTCCCCAAATGCTGACACAATAAATTAAATGTGGAACAATAGTTCCAAATAGTTCATAACTAAGGAACATTTTATTGCAAAAGTCCAACTTTATTATCAAATACAAATACACATATGAAAAAAAATCTAAATGCTCCCTGGTATTGTTCTGGGGGCCGGACCAAATGTGGAGGAGGGCCGCATCCGGCCCGCGGGCCGCAGTTTGGGGACCACTGGCATACACCATAGTGAATTATGGCGTTCCTCAGAGTTCAGTGCTTGGACCACTCTCTTTACTTTATATATGCTTTGACTAAGTAACTCAGAATGATAAGGAGATTAAGACCATCTACCACTTAAAGAACATTGCTAGAATTAAAAGATGATGTCTCAGCAAGACTTAAAAAAAAAACTTTAGCTGACTTGAGTACTGTAACAAAGTATTTACTGGTTTTTCTAAAAAAAATACAAAAATACATCAGACAAATGCAAAGGACAAACTGCTACAAATACCAAAAAAAATACTAACAAATTAATACTAAACAAACAAAAAAGAAAAACTACAGAAAATGCAGCAAAACTCACTCCACTAAACGGAAGTGCACCAGACCAGTTGGGGGACTTGACCACCAAGTCATTTGGGGACCAGACCCACTGGAAAGACATTACAGCGGCCACTTTTTATTTACTTTCATATAGCATGCAAGGATATGCAAAATATCTCAAATGAGTGGTTTTCATAATCTAAGGAAACAAAAATGATACAAGGTCAATTAAAGCAAAAAATTAAACATTGGTTAGACAATGTCGTAAATAATGGAATATGCTATTTCCTAGGAAAACCAGAAACAATAGATTAGGATAAACATGAAAAAGAAAACATAGAAAGTTTGCCACAATGTGATTATTATTATTTTATTTTTCGAATCAAGGGGTAGGAGCAGTAAGTCTAGCTAAGATGATCTGGCACATTTCTAAGACCTACCAATACTCCCAAGTCTGTGGCCAGTGGCGATTTTAGCCTTTTTTTTTTTAGAGGTATTCAAGCACACCTAAATTTTAACTCAGCACCCCTGAAAAATAAGGTAAAAAAAAATGGGGGGGTCATGGGTTTTGTTTATTAAATTTATGAACGAATGCAACAAAATAAACAAATTTAAAAGGTAACATATCATTGTAATACTTGGTTTATTGACATAATGACTTTAATTGCTGGATGTCCGGCCCCTGAGCTGCTGGCTTTCAGTAACTGTGGCCCCTGAGCAGTTTAGTTGAATATCATTTAGAGGATTGAATACAGTTTGTTCCATTTCCAAAGCCTAAACGGAGTCTGGACAAATGTAATACTGTAGGTGGCTAAAGCCCTGCGGCTGACCTCATGAGCAGCTGAATACAACAGTGATAAACAGGAAGTACCACGTTCATCTGTACGAAGATAACTGCAAATCCTCCATTTTTTGTCATAATTACATTGTACAGTATGATTAAAGGTTAAATTAAAAGCTAATGCTTAAAGCTAGTTGTGCTGTGTTCTGTATGTAGATACATGGAACTTCTGGTTGCATAAGTTTAGTCTTCATTTGTTATGATCAATTTAACACTAAACTGATTTTATACAACGTATTTATTAGGTTGTGTAATGTAAAGGAGATTGCTACGTCTGTAGCATCTTAGCTAACGCGTCTGTATTGCACACCGCGCTAGCTTAGTGCTACTTGTAGAGTGGAGCTCTCTTATTGAAGCAAGTGTTTACTTGTAAACGTAGACGTTTAAAAACCCGTTAAAATACACCAGAACGCAGGAAATGGCATCTACTTTATTCTAAGTTTTCTGGGGGAGAACCCACAGACCCCCTCCCCCCCCCCACACACACACACACATTATACATGCTTCTGATGCCAAAGGCCACGTTGTTCAAGCCAAGAGCCATCAGCACTGGGGGGGCTAAGCACCCCTAAATGTCTGAATCTAGCACCGCCCCTGTACCACTGTGGTCCAGATGAAATGATTCTTCTTTGGTTATCTACCTGGATGACTGAGCCTACAAACCTTTTTCACTGATATTAGTGTTTGATAAGTATAAAGCGTCTCTAGCGATTTACAAAACAGTTTAGTTTTTGAAGCTGTACGGTACTTTATTCATTTTATTACTCTTAGGAAATGTTAAAAGTGTGAAGACACATTCCTGCTGTTATATTTGATTTTAGTTGTTTAAACATGAATAAATATGTAAAAATAAATGAAACTGTAACAGTCCCCGTTTTTGATTTCATCTTGATCAAATTTAATTGTTTTTCGTCTCCGAGCTGGAAATGTCCCCCGATTTGCCTTCAGAAATCTGGTCACCTTACTTTGTAAGGTGATTGTTGTATTAAAATATATGAATATATGTTGTACTGCCATGATAAATATATTTAACTCAGTTTTACTGATTCATAATTTTAGTTTGTCACATTCTTTGTTTTATTTGTGTCGATAACATGAAATGGCAGGTGTATTTGCTAGATTCTTAGCAGCAGAAACTTTCAACTTTATTATTAGGTCTCCGAGGGGCAATTCCTTTACAGCAGGTAATGGTAGTGATACAGCCAACACATTCATACAATATAAAACAGGATAAAAGAATAAAAAGTACCTCCATTACAGATCAAAATGTGCAGCTCACATGGTTAACTGAACTTCTGTCACGTGTTTGGCGTTAACCAGCTATTTTTTTTATGTTAACTGTGGTGTGCGTGTTTTGTTATAATTTTCCTATTGTTTTTATTTACTGCAGCTGTTAATAATTCCTATTTCACAGCAACTGGGATGTCAATCCTTTCAGTAATGAAGTAAATTAATTAAATCAGTCATGGTCATAGACCAAGACAGTACTAAGTAGTTCATGTGTTAATAGAAGAGCTAAAAGTGTGACGTCACTCACTGACTGATCAAAAGTAAAAAAAAGTAAAAAAAGTTACCGGTAAGTGAGTACAATTCTGTTAGGAAAGATTGTTTAAAGGGGACCACAGATGCAAAATTCACTTTTTAATGGTTTTTTTACTCAACTTTGGGTATGTACTTCATAAAAAAACAGTCCTAGTGCCAAAAAAATGCACCCAGTGGTTTATTTACTCTAAGTATATTTATTTATCTTTGATAGAAACACTTCGTTTTCAAATCCTGCGGTTTGTGACGTCACAAACCGCAGCCACAACCCACCTCAAACCTGAGTCCAGCCCCTCAACTAGCAACCCCTGGTGATGCTCCACCCACTTCAGTATAATAGACGTGACGGTTGTTTTTCCTGATTTCATCTCATCTTTTGTTTAAATGTTCTTAATTTCATGTGTACAGCACTTTGTTGCAGCTGTGGTTGTTTTAAATGGCTTTATAAATAAAGTATAATTGTTATTTTTATGTTTTAGTTCAATTTTTAGCGTATTAGCGATCGCTCCCAACGAGCAGACGGAAAACGAGCAGACCGCCGGCGAAGAGACCATCTGCGCCCGGCAGCTGCTGGGAGCTGATAGCTTTTGAGGACCGTGTGGTCCGGTCAGAGGTTGCCTCATACGGATAAATTAACTGGAGACACTCAGTGAACTTTGTGTATGTCTAGACTGAAGCTAGCCTGGTTAAAACCAGACCCTTGTCCTTCACTTCACAGTGAAGGGAAATGAGAATTGAGCGGAGCTGTGCAGGAAGGCGAGGGCCAGGCTAGACTGAAGCAGACATCGCTCCCAAAAGCGCCGCATGCAACGAGCGGACATAAAAGGGCGGAGGAGGATTGAGCTATTTTTAGCATCGGATTCGGGCTAAAAGGAGCAGCTCATGGCGGCGCGCGCAGACGGCTTTCGGTAAGTTATCTTAAGCTAGCACTAACAGTAAGTCAAATTAGTAATAAAAAAAGAGCTAATTTTAAAACGACAACAGATTAGAGATACTGGGTGTTACAGAGGGCGGAGTTAATGTAAACAGATCTTTGAAGGGCGTGGCCATGAGAGCTCATCATAAACCAGTTGTTCAAAACGAAAGTTAGAAATGGCAGAATTAAAAAGGGTATAATCAGAGCCGGACCTGCCTATACGCGAATGAAGCGGCTGCTTAGGGCCCCGTGGCCACTAGGGGGCCCCATGATGGACACACCACAAAATGACTCACTGTAGTTTCACTACCTGTTCAAAAAACATAGATTCAAAGTTAATCCGGCCGGGAAACTACCGTATTTTACCCCTCTTTCCCGTCGTCATCCCGAATTATTATTTTCCCGGAAATCTCCCGTATTATAATATTATATATATATAAAAAAAACATTCCGGTGCCTCTGTCACTAGCCTCGCGAGAACTGCCACCTGCAGTAGCCTCGATGGCAGTTCTCGCGATGTTAGGGCTGGCGCGGTCAGGAACAAACCCGGAAAAACACAGAGATGGATGTAACGAGAGAGAAGGCGTCCGCGTCCCTGCCAAAAAAGTTAAGACTTCGTGTAAATATCTTGAAAAATGGGACAGCAAATTTACTTTCTATGGAAGCGTTTATGGGACGTATTTAAAACTAAAATGGTTTAGCAGGAATGCTTTTTCATTTCAAAGTCAAGCTGCCTTTTTTGAGTCATAAATAAAATTTAAAATGAATAAACCAAACTGCATTTTCATTTTCTTCTTCGAGACTGCTCAATTTGTAACTTAATTAAAATGATAAGTAAAATAACATTTAACATTTAATTTTCAATATATGTCTAAGTAAAAAGTGGCCAAAATTCATTTTGAAATGTCAATTTTGAAAATTAAAATGAAATAGCAGAAATGCTTTTTAATTTCAAAGTCAAGCTGCCTTTTTTGAGTCAGAAATAAAATTAAGATTAAATCATTTTCATTTTCTTATTCAGCACTGTTATATCTCATTGAACTACAGAGCAAACTGCATTTTCATTTTCATCCTGCACCCCTGCGCTCAAAGTGTGACAATATTCAATCTCAAAAGCAAACCCAGAGTAATTGAGACGAAATTAAAACTAAAATGGTTTAGCAGGAATGCTTTTTCATTTCAAAGTCAAGCTGCCATTTTTTGAGTCATAAATAAAATTTAAAATGAATAAACCAAACTGCATTTTCATTTTCTTCTTCGAGACTGCTCAATTTGTAACTTAATTAAAATGATAAGTAAAATAACATTTAACATTTAATTTTCAATATATGTCTTAGTAAAAAGTGGCCAAAATTCATTTTGAAATGTCAATTTTGAAAATTAAAATGAAATAGCAGAAATGCTTTTTAATTTCAAAGTCAAGCTGCCTTTTTTGAGTCAGAAATAAAATTAAGATTAAATCATTTTCATTTTCTTATTCAGCACTGTTATATCTCATTGAACTACAGAGCAAACTGCATTTTCATTTTCATCCTGCACCCCTGCGCTCAAAGTGTGACAATATTCAATCTCAAAAGCAAACCCAGAGTAATGTGCTTGTCAGACAGCAGAGGGCGGCAGCGCTCCTGTTTCATTGTGCTGAAACCCAGAGAGTCACGTAATGCGCTTGTCAGACAGCAGAGGGCGCAGCACTCCTTTTGCATTGTGCTGAGTTTTAGTCAGGGGAGACCGTTGTCCCGTGAAGACTTGATGCCATGTGAAGATGGGATGTATTTTGTCAATACGCATGCGCGAGCATGCGCAGTGTCAATAAGCCAATTGCGTCATCATGGAGCCGTGGGATCATCGTACGCTGCAAGTTACGAGCAAAATATAAGTCTGTGAATTGTTTTGTGCACAGTATACATGGTGTTATTGTGTATTTACATAATTTAAAGTGTCCAGTGCATTTTCTGAACCGTTTAAAGTGTGCAGCAGTGCATTTTCTGAACCTTCGTACGTAAATTGTTTTGTTGAAGTTTTGTGTGTAACATGTGTGTGTGTGTGACTTCGGAGTGAAAACTACGTTTGTTTATTTAAAGTGTGCAGTGCATTTTCTGAACCGTTTAAAGTGGGCAGCAAAAGTGTGCAGCAGTGCATTTTCTGAAATTGTTTTGTTGACACTTTGTGTGTAACATGTACGCGACTTCGGAGTGAAAACTACGTTAGTTTATGTGCGACCAGTGCAAGTCCGAACCTTGTGAATTTATAAAGACAATATAATCATAATCGACCTGTTCAGATTACTTTTACTAGCATATTTAGTTTTATACCAGCACATTACGATGAAGCGATGAATAACCTGAGAACAGCCTGAAAAGCTCTGAGGTTTAGTATCTACAGTACTAACGTTGGGCACGTTTTATTAAAAGAGGTGGGACACAATCTTATTTATCTTAAATTAGCACAGACAGAGCGTGGCCAAAGCCTTAAGTTTCAACATCAGGTGAAACACAAGGAGGAATAAATGTTGATAATTGCTTTATTTTTATTAGTCACTACAGGTGTAATACAAGCAGGTCATGCAGGCACACTGCTGCAATACTGTGGAATAAATGCTGATAATTGCTTTATTTTTATTAATTACTTTAATTGTGTTTTGCAATGATAGTGTGCACCTTCTGTTTTTAGTTTGTAGTAAGCCTGGATGGAATTTTGGACTCTGTGCAGCTCCTAGAGATTAAATGTCCTCTAAATAGCTCCATGTCATTTGCACAGTTTCGTGTTGGCCAAATTGTGACATCAGATGCTTAGGAGATGACAAGGACCTTCTTATATGTACTTATGTGACAGGTATTTGTAAACCTTCATTAAAACATATTGTACATTTATTCTTCCAGGTTCATTCAGCAGACAATGACATGCCTGGAGCTGCAGAGCTGCTCATCTGGACACCAACAGAACATCTGGAGTTTAACTTTTTTTTTGACAAAGATTTTACAGAAAAACAGATGAAACACCTCCATAACTTTTACTTCTCAAACATGCTTACAACAACACATCAAGAACTCTGTATGAAGCTGCTTTGGAGAAAATACCAGTCTTAATTGTTGTTTATATTAGTTTTTATTTTTATTAAAAAAATTAAACTCCAAGGCATAATATCACATTCAGACATATTAACTCCATCCATCCATCCATCTTCTTCCTCGTGGTTTTACGTCATGTCACAGGGGCAGCAGCTTTGAGCAGGGAGTGTCCAGACATCTCTTTCCAGAGCAACTTCTTCCATCTCTTCTGGGTGGACTCTTAAGGCCTTCCCAGACCACTCCAGCATGTCCTGGGTCTTCCCTGGGGTCTCCTCCCAGTGTACATGTTAACATACAATAAAATGTACAGACAACAATAAACTAATTATTTTGCGACTAACATATTTGTTTATGTGTTGCTTTGTATGTAATTTTTTCAATAGCAAATTAAATGTTGAAGCTATAAAAAATTAGCTTTTTACAAGTTTATATTTGATGCTATTCAGTTGTACTTCCATTGTCTTCACAAAACGATCAATGAAAGTAACGTGAAAGCTTGTTAAAGTGTAATAACAAATAGTTTTTCAGTTTTCACTTTTTGACGTGATGTTTTCAACAGCTGTACTACATCATCCATTACAAAGTGTTCTGTCTTACTTTCGACAAAGTAAGTCAATACAACTTGATCTACAACAGGCAGACAATGAAACAGGAGCAAATTGTTGTAAACAGGAAACAACTTACACATTTGATGGAGGACATTTTTCAGTAGTTGTGTTCTTCCATCCTTGGATGTGACCACTGACATCAGGCATCACAGGACCACGTTGATGTTGAGCACAGCAACTCTAATGGAACTGTTACCATTGGTGTATATAGTTTTAACAGCTTGACATAAAAAAAGACCAATTCCAAAATTGCTCTATTGACTGAAGTACTAAATTATGGTGTGTGGTGTCAAATGCTTTATAAACATCCTGGAAGAAGATACAACTTTCATCATAAATGTAGCTTGCTGTACTGTGCAATATAATAATAATAATAATAAGCATTAGTGTTTTGATTCTAGTGCCTCCACACATGTATTAAATTAAAAATTAGCATGAATTTTCACGTTTTAATTAACTGCAGTCCATGTTGTGATCAAGTACCATGTTTTACTCTCTGCTTACAGAGATTAAAACATTAAAATGGTTTACCACATTTGGAGATACTAAATTAAAAAAAGGGAGTGCTAACCTAACAATTTGTTTCAGCCATCTCTACCATTTGGCTGAAGTTTGTGGGACAAATTAATCCACTGGATGGCACTGTGACAGGTGGAGGTGTCATACAGCTGTCATCCAGCTAGTGAAGATGTCATACAGTGGTTACCCAGCTAGTGAAGATGTCATACAGCTGTTACCCAGCTAGTGAAGATGTCATACAGTGGTTACCCAGCTAGTGAAGATGTCATACAGCTGCTACCCAGCTAGTGAAGATGTCATACAGCTGCTACCCAGCTAGTGAAGATGTCATACAGCTGTCATCCAGCTAGTGAAGATGTCATACAGCTGTCATCCAGCTAGTGAAGATGTCATACAGCTGTCATCCAGCTAGTGAAGATGTCATACAGTGGTTAACCAGCTAATGAAGATGTCATACAGCTGCTACCCAGCTAGTGAAGATGTCATACAGCTGTTACCCAGCTAGTGAAGGTGTCATACAGCTGTTACCCAGCTAGTGAAGATGTCATACAGCTGTTAACCAGCTAGTGAAGATGTCATACAGCTGTTAGATGGTGTAGTGGTTAGGGCGTTTGACTTGGGACCCGAAGGACGCGGGTTCGCGTCCCGGCCACTACACATCTTGGGGTGTCTATGAGTGCACACCTATTTCTCCAGCTCCCCGAGCGCCTTCTATGGCTGCTCACTGCACCACCTGGTAGGTGGTTGGGTTAAATGCAGAGACGAATTTCGTCTGTGTATGGGAAACATACGCAGATGACAAGATTAGACAATTATTATTATTATTATTAACCAGCTAGTGAAGATGTCACACACAATGCACAATGCAAAAGGAGTGCTGCGCCCTCTGCTGTCTGACAAGCGCATTACGTGACTCTCTGGGTTTCAGCACAATGAAACAGGAGCGCTGCCGCCCTCTGCTGTCTGACAAGCACATTACTCTGGGTTTGCTTTTGAGATTGAATATTGTCACACTTTGAGCGCAGGGGTGCAGGATGAAAATGAAAATGCAGTTTGCTCTGTAGTTCAATGAGATATAACAGTGCTGAATAAGAAAATGAAAATGATTTAATCTTAATTTTATTTCTGACTCAAAAAAGGCAGCTTGACTTTGAAATTAAAAAGCATTTCTGCTATTTCATTTTAATTTTCAAAATTGACATTTCAAAATGAATTTTGGCCACTTTTTACTAAGACATATATTGAAAATTAAATGTTAAATGTTATTTTACTTATCATTTTAATTAAGTTACAAATTGAGCAGTCTCGAAGAAGAAAATGAAAATGCAGTTTGGTTTATTCATTTTAAATTTTATTTATGACTCAAAAAATGGCAGCTTGACTTTGAAATGAAAAAGCATTCCTGCTAAACCATTTTAGTTTTAATTTCGTCTCAATTACTCTGGGTTTGCTTTTGAGATTGAATATTGTCACACTTTGAGCGCAGGGGTGCAGGATGAAAATGAAAATGCAGTTTGCTCTGTAGTTCAATGAGATATAACAGTGCTGAATAAGAAAATGAAAATGATTTAATCTTAATTTTATTTCTGACTCAAAAAAGGCAGCTTGACTTTGAAATTAAAAAGCATTTCTGCTATTTCATTTTAATTTTCAAAATTGACATTTCAAAATGAATTTTGGCCACTTTTTACTTAGACATATATTGAAAATTAAATGTTAAATGTTATTTTACTTATCATTTTAATTAAGTTACAAATTGAGCAGTCTCGAAGAAGAAAATGAAAATGCAGTTTGGTTTATTCATTTTAAATTTTATTTATGACTCAAAAAAGGCAGCTTGACTTTGAAATGAAAAAGCATTCCTGCTAAACCATTTTAGTTTTAAATACGTCCCATAAACGCTTCCATAGGGCAGTGGTTAACACAATTGCATAACAAGGACAAGGTTGCAGGTTCACCTCGTGGCTTTTCTGGGAGGAGTTTGTATGCTCCTCCCATTCATTTGATTTCCTCCCACAGATTAAAAACATGCATGTTAGGCTGATTGGTACATAGATATAATAAACACTAGATAAGACAGCCCCGCTGTTGGCCAATGGAGACCGACATCGTCAGACGGCGGCCATCTTGGGACAGACAGAACGCCCACTCTTAACATGAATGTGAATGGTGCATTCACTATTAAAATAACCATAACTTGCTTAATTTCCATCCGATTTTAAAACGGTTTGGTTTGTTATAAATGTGAGAGATGTTGTTATAATATGGTATACTTAAGATGGACGTTCACATGAAAATAACGTTATGTAGACACTGTATTGCACTAGCAGTATACACAATAAGATTATATTTACATCTATTTCTAAATACATGTTTATTTCCAGCGAAATTAACTGACATATGTTACAATGCTAATAAATATTTAATACTATTTCATCATAAATAGTATTATTATTGGTGATATGAAATTAATTTATGCCAATTTTTTTCCCTACACATTTAAATATTATGTAATATTAAATACATTATTACACCAACCTTGGTCAATATGTGTAGTTTATTCTTTTTAGATACATGAAAAGATTTAATAATTGAGAAATATAAATAAACAAACAAATAAACAAAAATAAACATCTGATAGTGTGACATCTGATAGTGTGACAAGACTCTCACTCCCTCGGTGCAACAGTAACTATTTAAACATTAAAACACTGAAACATATAATAATAGACATAAGCATAAAATAGTAAAACTTTAACACTGTCCTGAGTTTTTGCATAGTGGTATAAGAGTATGAAAATTTACACCAACTCTAAAAACTAAAGCACTAAACATTTAATGAACATAATACTGTTCTGAGTTTTTGCATACTAGTACAAAAAGTAAAAAAGTATAAAAAGTATAACTATAAAATAAACTAAAGGTTCTAGCATTGACATTTGCAAAGTGGCAAAGCAGCATATCAGTTAATGTACACAGTATATGCATGAGGTAGTAGTTCATGTTGTTATAGAATGGCATATGCAGTAAGGCACATTGGGCATCCTTAAATATCTGGCGATGATGAAGCTCTTCTAATGCATGCTCTACCAACACTTTCTGTGTCTCTGGTGTTAGGGACTTGGTCAGATAATATGCAATCGGAGCTTTCCAATAACCTTGAAGCCCAACCACCATGAACACCAGAGCCTCAGAGGCAATGTCAGCTTCATTTATCCGATCTCCCATGTCCACAAATCCAGACATTGTTTGTGTCTGAGGATCATATTGAACATGCTTTTTGATGGCCATGGCATCCAGCATCAAAGAGACACATCCGTATTTGGCCTCATCTGCTTTGCGACGTTGCTCCAGCATGTCCAACATCATTTTATTTAGACCAGGTTTGGCATCAACAGAGCTCAGCCACCTTAGTAAAATAAAAAAGTAAAAATTTAACCATACAATCATTTAAACACTAAGCATCCCTACTGAAAACACTTGGCATCCCAAAAATAGATGCCATTGCACTAAAAAGTTAAAAATGTAAGCCTTTTTCAGCAAGTTCTACAATTCATGGTAACACAATATGTAGCGCTTAAGTTTCTCCAAGTGATTTAGTTTACAGTCAAACATAATGAAGAATACCTTTGCAATGATCTCGGATGTGGGAGGCAAATATGCAGAGTGTCTCTCAGATAGTGATATGCCTTTGGCCCATGCAAATGGAGCGTAAGGGCAAACTCTCTCTGGGCCTTGGTGTACTTGCTGCCCTGCCTCGACAACAGTTGAACTGGAAGATCTGAAAAACAGTTAAGAGTGATTTAGTGGGTGTCATTTCACCAAAGAACATAAAATACCCTATATACTATGTATTCAATGTAATATTTTTAATTTACCCGAGTAGCATTCAAGCTTGTCTTTTAGCTCTTCATTGATGAGATTTTTCTCCTTCAGTTCCTCTAGAAGAGACAGCATGCTTTTCTTGGCCCTCCTTTCTCTTGCCAAGGCATTCGATTTCTCCCTCTGCAATTTCCTCACTCTAGCTGAGGCTTCATTAAGTTTGGCATATATAGCCTTGGGGCAAGGAGGCAGTGAATACGGGTGGTCAGTGGCCTGCCGCTTGCAGCACTTTCGCCTCTTTGCAGTGGCTTCCAGTTGCTTTGCAAAAATATACAAATATATAAATAATATTAATGTGGAATTTAACAGTTTAAAAAAAAATAATTATTCACTTATCAATTGTGTGAATCAATTAATACTCACAACATCAGACTGAGCTTTATCCTGAGACAGGTCCATTGCCAGGTTGTCTTCTATTCTTCTAGAGGTGTTTGAGCCTCTTGTTTTTACAAGCTAAAATAAACAAAAGTAGAGTGTCTAAAATGTGCTATGTAAAGAACAACACATTGTTTATTGCTAAATTTGCAGAAAGAAATACTAAACTGTGACATTTAACCACATATTTATATATACAGTAGTTTATAGACATATCAATCTTATACATCTTGAAATCTTGTAGGTCGATGATACATACCTTTTGAAGATGCGATGGAAAATTGAAAAGTGTTGGAACAACACTATCTTTTAATCTAACAGTCTGCCCTGTCCGATCGAAGTCCTCAGAACTGAAGTGATCACTGCAGAGCAGTGTCCTGTCCAGGGCAACAAAACCCTCTCTTCTCAGGGCAACTTCCCACTGCCGCCTCCTCTCTCTGGTTTTGGGAAACCTTAAAAACATGAAGAAGATGGTCATTATTTTCCACACTTCCTTTCTTTACCTTTGAATTATAGTAATGACAATTATACACATATATCATACTTTTGGTGTGCTTGCATTTACTTTTGGTACAATAAAACAGCTATTAAAAATTGTGTCCAAAAGAAACACTAAATCATACATCATAATTTATATAAAGATACTTTTACAAGCCGTATACCATACCATACCATTTTATTTATAGAGCACTTAAAACAACAACAAGGTCAACCAAAGTGCTGTAAATATATATTATGTCATTATTATGTAAATATATATTATGTATAATATTATGTCAATAATATTATCTCACATTTTGGTGTGTAGCATGACCAATAATGTGCACTGATCCAAAATATAACTATGATTATTCTAATTAAAGTAATAATACTGTCACAGAGTCTTACTTGTGAAATGTGATCCCAAGGTTTCTTGTTTTGATGTTACGCCTATTGGAGCATCCATAGGCTGCACAAAAGTCAGGCATCTTGTCAAAGAGTATTTCTGTAAAACACAAAGCAGTAATTAGTGTTGAACATACCAAACCGCTTGGAAATCATGTGCAGCTTTAGTTCAGTTAAAAACAAAGAGCTCCTAGTGATCTAAGAATGCTGGGGAAATATTTGGAATACTGTACTAGCTAGCCCTTAATCAAAGGCTCTTGTTAATAGTATGCTAATAAATACAATCATGATCAAGATAGTCATTTACAGTAGTTTGTAATAAAATAGTTATTGGTGTAATAAAAACAGATTCTAGATTCTCGATGAGTGTGACACCCAAAACATGAATAAAACGTTTTAAAAAAGACAAAAGTGCTGTCTGACTACCAAAGAAATCATAGCCACGTTAATAACGTTTTTAAAAAGATAAACCGTTTGTAAATCCGTCAAGATTACAGCGAGTTAAGAGTATTTTTGTTTGTGTAAACCCCTCACCTCCATTCAGTTTCAACAGCTGCAGCTAATGTTGCTGTCTGTCGCAAGATGGCTGCCACGTGACGACGCCGGAGACTCCGCCTCAGCTTATCTAGTGTTTATTATATCTATGGATTGGTACCTCTAGATAAGGGCTCTGCAACTTTTACGATCAAAAGAGCCATTTTTACACCTTCGTTCATGACATAAACATGCCCGGAGCCGCAACAACCTGCTACAACTGTGATCATCAACTTGTGGCCAAATGTCACCAAATCACTCTGTCCCTCTAAAGTATTTCAGAAAATTGCAAAAGTGTATTGAATTGTATCGTTTGCGGAATATCGCAATATATATCATATTGTGAGCAGAATATCGTGTATCGTATCGTGAGATTATTGTATCACTACAGCCCTATGCTGGAGGGGGCATTTGTGGCCAGTAAGGGTGATATTATAAAGCATACAATATCTAATGATTTAAAGAAAAAGACCAGATTCTTGTAAATAAGAGGGAAAAAAATCAGTTTTTAACATAAAAAAAATCTATATACAGACAGTTCTTCATATAAAGAAATAAGGCATCAAGTTAAAGTATGTTTTACTCTTTGTACTCACTCCATTGTTCACATACAGTATTTGCAAAATAAATGACAGGAAAACAGTTTGAACTATTTATTTTGTTGTTGTTTGTACAACCAATACAATTTTCATGTCAGTTTTGGTCAAAGCTTGAAAGAGTCGCCGCAGAGGGCCCAAAGAGCCACATGTGGCTCCAGAGCCACGGGTTGCAGACCCCTGCTCTAGATTATGTGTGAGTGAGTGTATGAAAGGCTGTTTGTCTTATTTGTCTCTATGCGTCCCCGTGATGGACTGGAGACCTATCCAGGGTGTCCCCCACCTGTCACACAGTAACTGTTGGATATGGGCACCAGCTCCCCGAGACTAAGGAAGGAGAGTTCATCACTCAGAATTTGTTACGGATCAGTACAAGTTGTTTGCACAGATACTGAGTAGTGATGAGTCATTTTGCTTTTTTGCTTTTAAAGCTACATTGTTTACCTACAAGTTCTGTGCCAGTTTAAATTATCTATATCTATATTAATGTGGTCAGACACTGATGACATTTGTTATGCTCTTATTTTCATGGAACTGATTTTATTTTTTGTGAAGCATTCTGGTCACCCCTGTAACAACTGTATGTTATATGTAAAGAAAAATGTTAACTGAAATAAGACTATTTAAATTAAATTTTGGTAAAAGTTGTCAACAGAGATACAATCTGAGTTTGTGTTTGATATGAAACAATTCAAACACTACAAGTAATAATTATTTTATAAAGCCGGATACACATTTTTAGACCAATTTTGACATTTTCCTCCCACTTCAACAGTTTTTACCTGACAACCATGATTTTTAATAACTCTCAGCTGATTTTATGCCTTTGATTAGCTTTCTAAATTTATAAATGACGCACAAAGTTTTAATTTCTTTGCCATTAATAAACCAGAATAAGATCAGAATTGTTTTTTGAATATGATGACTTGAATAGAATTTCGTGTTGCAAATGAGTAAAATGTCATAACAAGAAGAACAACAGCTACATGCCAAACATCTTCCTTTTCTATAAGTGATCTCATCTCTTTCAAAGTATAGTCGTGTATCTGAGCTGCTTCAATACTTCAGCTTTTATCTCTTGCAGTTATTTGTCTATCTGCCTGGCTGTTTCATGGTGAATCAATTTCTGCCATTTTTCCTCCCGTCTTCGATCCTCACAGATCCTCCTGAACAGGAAGGGTGGCAGCAGAATAAGGTGCTAAATGTGGTTTATCAGCTCTCGCCGTTTAATTCACCCACCAGTCACGCAGCTCAGTTTAAATAGAATAGATAAGTTTAGACAGCACTCTTATATATTCATTTGTTCTGTCACAATATGGTTCTGTGAAAAACTCATCATGAGTGAAAATGTAAGATTGTCCTCAATTTTTGATAAATGAGACTGCCCATTTTTTGTCAGATTTGCTGATCCCCGTACCCTTAATGAAATAAATTTTATAAACTATGCTATTTGTTAAAATGATGAACTGTTATATTATTTACAGCAGACATGTTAATATGAGTGGACATCTGGTAGGCTTATTGTTCCTTAAAAGAAGGTTGCAGAGCATTAAGTGTAGAACCACTAGACTGAGGAACAGCTTCTACCCTGATGCGGTTAGACTCGTAAATTCCTAACCAGGATAATCACAGTAAGGAGAGAAAAAACGAAAAATCATTGTAATGCCACTTTAATTGGCAATATGAGACTTACCTGTGCTGCTGATTATCCATGCTGCTGATCTCTTGCTGCTGATTATCTCATGCTGCTGTATGCATTCGTACCCATCTGCTCACCACAGACTCATGTTCGGGCTGCATGTTACGCCATATTGTTTTACATTATAGATTTTTAATGCATCATTTGGCATTTGTTTAACGTATATCTTAGATCCTTACGGTTTCTTTTTATACTTTATATTTTTGCTATTTTTGGGTGTAACTGGGACCCTGAGTACATAATTTTGTTCCACCTCATTTCCCACATGTGATGTAAATGACAATAAAATGGACTTGAACTTGAATCCTTTCATGCCAGTTTCAGACTGAGATCATCTCATGACAAAGTTGTAGTGGATTTGGTTGAACCTTGAATGTAACTTTATGTGTTGATCTCCTGCGATACTGTGAGATGTCATGCTTTTGAGTATTTGTAGCAAATGATTGTGAGCTACTATGCTAATCTTAGCTCGGTATCTTAAATATAATAGAGTTTTAGCCATTTATCTGTAGGCCAATGCACATTAACTGTGGTGGCCATCTTAAATCAGATTACGGTAACTCCAAAAGTTAATCATGTACATCCAGCAACTACGGTATTTTATTTTATTTTTTCTCTCCATTGTCCTGTTCATTCAACCTTTATTTAGGCAGGTTAATCCCATTGAGCCTCGAGGACTCATTTACAAGAGAGACCTGGCTACAAACAAAGAATGATGACAACAGCAACAGTAGATTTTCCTTGGACAATCAACAATAGACAAACATAAGAGAGAAATACAGATTTTTTTTAAAAACAAGTTAAAACAAAGATGCCAAAGTATCAAAACAGACAGATTATAAGGCAAATGTAAAAGCAAAAACAGGAACATGTCTGCATTGGTTTTTGCCAGGATTCCAACAGATTCTTAAAGTCATTTAGAGAAGTCAAGGTCGAGAGCTTCAGATCTTTTTGTAAGATATTCCAGGAAGCAGGAGCAGAGTAGGAGAAGGTCCTTTTTCCAAGTTCAGTCCTCACTGACAGAACACTGCAGGTAATCATGTCCTGAGAGCGCACGCTGTAGCTGCACTCACGCAGAGACATGTAGGAGGAGATGTATGAAGATGTATGAAGGCAGCAGACATTCAGCATTGTGGCACTCAGAATTATTGTCCGAGTGTCGAGGTGATACCCAACAGATTTACTTTCACAAGCAGAGCATTATGGCTGGCCTTAATGCTCTGCTTGATATGTAAATAAAACTTTATTAGAATTTGCTTTGGGTTTGTTTAAGATGAAATGGACACGGTTATGAAAAGACAAAGAAGAAAACAAAGCTAAAAAAGTGAGAGAAGGGGTAAAAGAGAAATAAAGTGATAGGAGTAGAGGAGAGAGGTATAAAGAGAACACACATCAATATCATTGAAGTCTGCCTCTAGACCTGCAGAATGAAAAAAATTTTTTTTTTGAGAAACCACAACAACAAAACAACATATACAGTACTAGAAAGTTCCGGAGAAACTTTGACGGGGGCTGCCAGGCTGTTGCCAGACATCTTGAATCAAAATGGCTCCAAATGTTAATCAGTTCTAGAGATACATCTGATAAATACTTCAAACAGTACCAACAGTGAGTATGTTTTCATCAGATTCTAAATCATGTGACTTGACACCAGCAGTTTGTGTGAGGAGTGTTCTCCCATTCATTTTCAATGGGGAAATATGGCAACTTAATAGCAAAATACATCGCCATGGTAACTCCGAATGCTTAGAAAAGTAATAGCACACATCTCTGAGTCGGGCCGGTCGTTTTGATATAACTTTTGTGGGGGTTCACTTTGTGGTTCGGTCCGTATTAAAGTTGAAAAAGATAACTTTTTCTGGTGTAGAATAATAAGTGGGCAGTAACCAACTAGTTCCTGGATTTGGAGATTCATTACGTCTTTGTTCGCAAATTACGTTGCCGCGGTAAGTCGAAATGCCAATAAAAGTAATAGCACACATCAGGGGGCCGAGCCGGTCGTTTTGATATAACTTTTGTGGGGGTAGACATTGTGGTTCGGGCCGCATTAACGGTGAACGACAATGTCAGAGTCAGAGTCAGAGTCAGAGAGAATTTATTGTCATTTGCACCGCATGTAGTACATGTGTTGAAAACGAGATTATGTACACAGGGTCCCAGTTACATCCAACAACAAATGCAAGAGAAATACAATAATAACATCTAGGATTAACTAAGAGAGACATCACATCAGCTAGTAATACACTAAGCCCTAATGTAGTAGAAAAACATCATTATAAACAGCAGCACGAACATGAGCAGATGGTCACAGATGAACGCAGATAGTCACAGATGAACGCAGCAACAAGAAACAGATCAGTATCAGTATGATGTGACATTTTGCAGTGTTTATTCTTATTATTTATTTATTCATGAGTCTGACAGCCTCAGGGTAGAAGCTGTTCCTCAGTCTAGTGGTTCTACATTTGATGCTCCTCAACCTCCGTCCCGAAGGGAGTGGTGCAAAGAGTGAGTGTGCTGGGTGAGTGAGGTCTTTCATGATGCAGGTGGCTCTTTTTCTGCATCTGGAGGTGTAAATGTCTGTGATGGTGGGGAGACTGACTCCCACAGACTTCTGTGCAGCCTTCACCACTCTCTGCAGAGCTTTTCTCTCTGCAACTGTGCAGCCTCCATGCCACACGTTGATGCTGGAGCACAGGACGCTCTCCACTGCACACCTGTAGAACGAGGTGAGGACTGGGCTTCTCAGACCGGCTCGTCTCAGCCGTCTGAGGAAGTAGAGTCTCTGATGACCTTTCTTGATCAGGCTGGTGGTGTTATTGCTCCAGCTGAGGTTATCATTCAAGTGTACACCCAGGTATTTGTAGCTGGAGACCACCTCCACCGCAGATCCACCTATATACAGTGGGGTGTGGGTGTGTTTGTTCCTTCTGAAGTCCACAATCATCTCCTTCGTCTTCTTCACATTCATGTGAAGGTTGTTCTCTTTGCACCAGCTCTCCAGATGTTCCACCTCCTGTCTGTAGCTGGATTCATCATTATCTGTGATGCATCCCACCACAGCTGTATCATCTGCAAACTTAACAATATGACAGCCTGGATGTGTGGCTATACAATCATATGTGAGCAGAGTGAACAGAAGAGGGCTCAGCACACATCCCTGAGGAGAGCCAGTGCTGAGGGTGATGGTGGAGGAGGAGAAGTTGTGGATCTTCACGGACTGTGGTCTGTCTGTTAAGAAGTCTAAGACCCAGTTACAAATAGAGGGGCTTAGTCCAAGTGTGGATAGTTTGTCTATCAGAGTTTGGGGGATCATGGTGTTGAAGGCAGATGTGAAGTCCACAAAGAGCAGACGCACGTATGAGTCCTTCTGATCCAGGTGGGTGAGAGCAGTGTGGACCACGGAGGAGATGGCGTCCTCTGTTGATCGGTTCTCACGATATGCATATTGATGAGGGTCCTCGTTGATGTTGACGGCTGTCTTGATGTGGGACATGACCAGTTTCTCAAAACATTTAGCGACTATCGGGGTGAGAGCCACCGGTCTGTAGTCATTCAGACCAGTCACTGTGGAGCTTTTTGGGACTGGGATGATGGTGGCGGTCTTCAGGCAGGTGGGAACTGACTCCAGTGCAAGTGAGGTGGTGAAGATGTCAGCCAGCACCTCACAGAGCTGGTCCGCACATTCCTTCAGAACTTTCCCTGGGATGTTGTCTGGACCCGTAGCTTTATGAGGGTTGATCCTTCTGAGACTGCCTCTCACTTCTGCTGCGGTCACTTTGAGGTGCTCCTCGTCTGGTGATGAGGTGAGTCTGGTGCTAGTTGGTCTGTTTGGATCATCAAAACGTGCATAAAACTTATTGAGGGCATCAGGCAGGGATGGGTCCCTGGGGCATTGTTTGCTTTTGCCCTTGTAGTCTGTTAAGCATTTGATGCCCTGCCACATGCTCCTTGGATCATGTGAGGTGAACTGTCCCTCGATCCTCTGTGCATACGCGGCTTTGGCCTTCTTTATGCCATCATCCAGTTCTCTCCTGCACTTTCTCAACTCCTCAGTATCTTTAGACTTGAATGCAGTGTCCCTGGCTGCCAGCAGGGTGCGGACATCCTTATTTAGCCAGGGTTTTTGATTGGGGTAAAATTTAACACACTTTCTTATGGATACATTTTCAGCACATGTACTGATGTAACCCAGGACAGAGGAAGCATAAAGCTCCAGGTCAATTGAATTTCCATTCGTAGCTGCCTCTTTGAAGACAGACCAGTTTGTGTTTTCAAAGCAGTCTCTTAGCATGGGGGAACTATCTTGGCGCCACGATGTGATCACTCTTTGTTCTGGCATCGAACGTCGGAGTGGGGGGAGCTGTCTAGGGACCAATAGCAGGGAGCGATGGTCGGAAGCCCCGATCGGTGGGCGTGGCTTCGCCGTGTACGCCCCCTTCACATTCGTGTAGACCTGGTCTAATGTCTTATTTCCTCGTGTTTCTGTGAAAACGTGCTGATTGAAGGTTGGAAGGATGGCACGTAAATCCACGTGATTGAAGTCCCCGGAAACAATGAAAAACCCCTCAGGATATTTACACTGCAGCGAGGTGAGTAACTCATGAATTTCTTCCTGGGCGACTTTAGCATTAGCATCGGGGGGTATGTAAACATTGCTTATTATTATCGCTGAATAGTCGCGGGGAAGATAATGTGGGCGACATCTTATTGTTAAAAGCTCCACAGCAGCTGAGCAGATCCTGCTGATAACGGCACAGTTCGTGCACCAGTCTTTGTTAACGTAAATGCAGACACCCCCACCTCGCGTTTTCCCCGTAGTCTCGATGCACCGGTCCGTTCTGAAAAATAGTTTATTATCCAACTCATAAACAGAGTCAGGAGTGTCTTCATTGATCCATGTTTCCGTGAGACAAAGCACCGAACATCTCCTCATCTCCTCCGACGTTGTTACTCTCAGACGAAGCAGGTCCATCTTGTTGTCGAGCGAACGCACGTTAGACAGAAATAAAGCCGGCATCGGGGGTTTACCGGTTTTAGCGTCTGCTCGTAGTCTCGTCATGATTGGTACAAAAACACTATTAAAACTACTAAAAACTGGGGATGTTCTGGAAGCCCATGAAGCTGCTACTGGTCTGAGCGCGGCCATCTTGCTTTGTAAGACACACGTTCGATGTAGACACACGTTCGAGCACAATAACAATAGGTGGCTTCCATGCATGGCTTCCATGCATTTACATGCAATGGCAGCCCCCAATAATGATACTTATAACATCATAAAAAATATTTTGTACGGTACATGGTAATACAAGATGTATTTAGTGGCCACCACAACCCAACTGAGTGTGTATCTGATAAACACCTGAGTTTAAACCCCTGTGTGAGCAGCTTGTCACTATAAGATTTCTCCATAAGAATGTTCAATAGTGGATGTGGGGACCCACAGACACCCCCCCACAGGACACAGTGTTAACACAGGGAGGACCGGAGCCACAGACACACAGCGGCCCCCAAGCCTGGAGCCCCGGGAGTCCCCCAACCGGGACAACTGCACCCCCGTGAGAAACAGAGGGAAGCCCCAGGCGATCCCCAGCAACCACATTTCAGAAATCCAGGAGGCTGCAGCGACGAGCCCACAGGCCCCGCCAGCAACCCGCCCCCCACAGAGTAGATCTGGCCATGGACACCGAGCCCCTGAGTCTCGAGGTCATACCACCCCCCAACAGAGGCCCGACAGAGCCAGGGCACCCAGGCCCCAGCAGGCAGCCACCAGGGCGGCCGGCAGCCCGGCACACACCCGATCACCCATCCCAGATGCTGAGAGCCACCAACGCACCTTAAATGGGGGGGCCACAATTGATCCAAGAGAGGGGACCACCAAAAACTCAACCTGAGACATAAACAGCCACACACAGACAGCCTGACAGAGCCTCTGTCGGGCTGACCATGATGCACCCCACCCACCCGACAGTGACCGCAAGCCGACCCCAAGCCAGGGGCCAGAGCAGAAGGGAGCAGCAGCCAAGGAAGGCCGGACCAGCACACCAAGAGCCCCGCACCACAGTTCTGGAACCAGGGCCAGCGACCCAANCCCCCCGCATAATTCGTCCAGACCCCCCAACCCGATCCCCAGTCCAACACCCAGACCCCAACCAAATAAGCCACCAAACTTTAGAAAACAACATTCTTTTTCATTGTTTTGCTGATGATACCCAGTTATATCTTCCGATCGAGTCAGACAGGGTCATTCTACTGGATCCACTATTGAACTGTCTACATGACATTAAAGCTAGGGTATGTAGTTTATTTTTTAAACATATTTCTTCACTCTGCCCTTATCTCCTGATACATTGATCTTTGACATGTAATCTCTCAAAAAAACTATAGTCCTCTGGCGTCTCCCGGTGGTAATAAAAGCATTTATAAAAAGCCAAGAGCGCCCCGCGGTTAACCAGCCAATAAAAACAGAGTTTACTACCAGCCAATAAAAACAGAGCTTCTTACTTTTCACCCCTTAACCCACGCCCCACCCCCCCTGTCAGCCTGCAGCGACCGCGCAGGTTCTTGTTGAAATAATTTCAAAGCGATGCAAAACTGTTTTGTATGTGACACAAATGTATTAAATATCCCTTCTTCATCCCTGCTCTGAACTTTTATTTTGTTTTTTTTTTGCCAAAAGTCAAGTGATCGCTTCCTCCCCTCCAGACCTGCACTGACAGATATGAGGAAGTGGATCAATTTGTCACGAGCGAATTAAATTATGTCCAACGTGGCTGTGTGAAGCTCTGCAGGTTTCAGGGTGTTTTTGTTTTGCTGGACCAGTGGTCCATGTTTTTATTTTATTTTTTAGAAGGTTTTATTAACACATAATCACAGAACATTGCAGCGCAGAAACGGGACATGTAGAGGAGGCGGAGCATTCCAGGCTGCAGCGCGAGTGAGGTGGAGCTGAGTCATATATGGCTCTGAGTGAGGAGGGACCAGAAACGTGTCTCTGTTCAAAATGTTTCTAAGTGCCAGCGTGTTAAAAAGCTGCATACTGAGCCTTTAAAGTCTGGTTAAAACTAAAATTTCTGAATCTAAATGAAAATAAAACGGAAGTCATCAGCTTTGGTAAATGTAACACCCTTAATGTTCTTGGCCCCTTGGCTTCACACAGCCACTCCAATGTCAGGAATCTGAGAGTTATTGTTGATAGTGCTTTTAAATTGGACAAACAGATAAATTCCGTTGTTAAATCCGGATTCTTCCAGCTAAGACTCATTGCCAAAGTGAAGTCTTGTCTCTCTTTCAGAGACCTTGAAAAGGTGATTCACGCTTTTATTACCTCTCGTTTGGACTATTGTAATTCACATGTTGGTTTGGACAAATCATCTTTGCACCGTTTACAATCTGTCCAGAACGCAGCAGCTCGTCTTTTAACTTCAACTAAAAAATACATAACCCCTGTCCTGGCTTCCCTCCACTGGCTCCCTGTCCACTATCGGATTGATTTTAAGATTTTATTGCTTGTTTTTAAAGTCTGAAAAGGTCTGGCCCCGTCATATTTATGTGATCTTATCAACATCTACACTCCTGTAAGAGCACTCCGGTCTACCAACCAGTTTCTCTTAGATGTCCCCAGATCCAAAATGAAATCCAGAGGTGATCAGGCTTTTGCGGTTGCTGCTCCAAAGCTGTGGAACAGTTTACCAGAGACTGTTGAGACTTTTAAATCTTTGCTCAAGACTCATCTGTATTCCTTGGCATTTGATCCACGCAAAGTCTGAGAACAAATTTTGAGCTGATTTTATTGATGTTGTGTGTTGTATTATTGTTAACTTTATTATGTTTCATTGGCACTATGCATTTTACTCTTTTATTATTATTTTTAACTGTAAAGCACTTTGGTCAGCTTCTGTTGTTTTTATGTGCTTTATAAATAAATTGACATTGACATTGACATTGACTCCAACAAGGACAATCGGCCAGGAGTGCCCGAACAGCCACAGATAGTGCACCACGGCGACTGAGAGCGCACCCCCACCCCCACAAAAGAACCAACCAATCCACCCACAGTGAGAGTACCCTACGGTATTTTCAGATAATTTTATTAAAATCCGTGCAGTGGTTCTAGAGATATTTTATTAACAGACAAACAGGGTTTATGCCAACAGGTGATGCCAAAGTTTTGAGCTAATATTCTATGCATAAAACATAGCAATTAAGAGTACCGGTATGTGTTGCAAGTGTCTCTCAGCTGCTACTACATCGAACTGAATGTCAGCCACTGTCTGTGCTTTATAAAGTCAATTTGTTGAGGCAGCTATCTAGAATAAGCTTGATTCTTAAAAGTATTCAATTATATCTGTACATTCAATGTTTACTGTCTTACTTTTTTTTTTTTTTTGGTCTCTGGTTAGATGTTTTGATATTCTGTGTGTGGTTGTTTGTGATTCTATTACATTCACAGATTTGGGTAAAAATCTGATATCTGTCTCTAGAACTCCAGCATCTATCCTCAAAGCCCCTTTTTTTCCTCCATCTCATTCACCCGTTGTGTTTTTGTCTTTTGCTACGTCTTTCTCTCAGACTTTTCATCTTTTTTGCGTCGTCACTTTTATCATTCTCTGCCTCCTGCTGTCTCTTCACACTTCACATGTCTGCTTGTTCAAAACTGACTTTGACAAAAGTAAAAGCCTCAAAAGGTCTCAGGACTTACAGCGCTGCAACAGCTCCACTGTTAAACACTGTTCCACTGTTAGACTCATGAATAAATAAAAATAAAATAAAAATAAACACTGCAAAATATCACATCATGCTGATGCTGATATGTTTTCTTGTTGCTGTGTTCATCTGTGTTCATCTGTGACCATCTGCTCATACAAACTGATGTTCGTGCTGCTGTTTATTCCCACTATATTAGGCTTAGTGTATTACTAGTTGATGTTTTTCTTAGTTAGTTCTCGATGTTATTACTGTTTTTCTCTTTCATTTGTTGTTGGATGTAACTGGGACCTCGTGTACATAATCTCGTTTTCATCTCATGTACCACATGCGGTGCAAATGACAATAAAGACTCTCTGACTCTGACTCTTAAAGCAAGACGAGCAAGAAGTGATGAGGAGGAAACTCGCCTTCAAATCACAACCGATTATAGCCTTCATTTAGCTCAGACAGACAACTTGATACAATGCTTTTATGCATGGTGTCTCTGTAGCAATTAGGCTCTTGTATATGTCACTTAGAAGAAATGGAAGTTAGACTCGACCTCATTCTGACAATTTTGAGCTAAATGCTGTCAGTGCAAATTTAATTTTTAACATGAAAGCCAATATATAAATTAGAAATGTTATTAGTTTTATTGAATTGTAAAATACACTTCTTTTGGAGCTTATAGATTATTATATACGGAGAGAGAGTTAAAAAATAACACAGATTTAGACTTTTTGACCAGAAGAAGTTCAGGTGTTGGTGTTGTTTCAGTGTTGGTGTAAATTTTCATACTTTTATACTACTACGAAAAAACTCAGGACAGTGTTACACTTTTACTATTTTATGCTTATGTTTATTAAATGATTTAGTGTTTAGATGGTTACTGTTGCACCGAGGGACTGAGAGAAACGCAATTTCAATCCTGTGGATGTCCTGTACATATTGCAGTTCTGACAATAAAGTTGACTTTGACTTTGACTTTGAGGTAAAGACTATAGCGCCATGACTGGGTTTATATAAAATTTTACATGCTTATAGTTTTTGAAACATTGTTTTGTAGTGTAAACATTGCCGTGTGTGCTTCAGGATTTGGCAGCAGACTTTTAATAGAGGGAATGCTGAGTCGGCATTCACACTATTGTTTTCCTGTTTTGTTTCTTTTCAATTTGTTTTTATGTGTTGGGTGTCACTGTATTTTCTTTTTTCGGCTGCTCACTTCTTCAGGGGTCGCCACAGCAAACAAAGTCACATGAAAATTTGGCAATTATGTTTTACAATGGATGCCCTTCCTGACTCAACCACAGTCCTCTGTGTGGAGCAGAGAGCTGCTATCTAGGGCACCCGGAGGAGAAGATGGTGGGGGTTAAGGGCCTTGCTCATGGGCCCAGAGTTGGGCAAGGGTGGGTGGAGGCAGGTGTCGGTGCTTCCCCATTCCCACCCACATTTCGTTGTCGGTCGTTTTGACTGACAGGGTTAAAAATATCCGGTCAAAATTAATTATAATCAGTCATTTAATTTTTTTAAAATAATTAACATATTTTTTCATTCATTTTAATTAATAATAGTTCCAAACAAGCTGAACAGAGAATCTACATCTGCAATAACAAAGAAATAGAATGAAATGATGCATAAACAATTCAAGTAAACAATAGCATCTAACTTCCTTGCTACAAGTTGATTGCTCAGTTTAGGGCGGATTACTTGTTTGTCCATCATCCCCCACTGCATCACTCCCTCTTTTTTCACCTCTTTTTTCAACACGATCGCAGTTATTGGGCTTTTTGAAGAAGTTGCCTTCACATTTTTTTCAAATGTAGTCAACATGTATTTTCTTCTTTTTCTTCTCCCTTTGGTTTATTGGGGGTTGGCAAAAGCCGTAATGTGAAATTACTGCCACCTACCGGACTGGGGTGTGAAGTTCATGAACCGGTTGGTAGAGAGTGGATGTTAATCTGTCAAACGACAGACGGTGTTTTGATTTCTCCGTCATCACGTAATACAACCAGTCAAATACGGAAAATATTCGTTAACGCGACCTCTGGTAGATCTTCGAATCCCGGACGAGCCCCCAAATATATATATATATATATATATATATTTATCAATCTTTTTATTATATTTTCTTTTCAGATCGCACACATACACAAACAAAAAAAGAATAGAATAGAAACAGCCTTTATTGTCCCACGGATGAGGAATTCAAGTGTAACCGCAGCAACAGATACAAAGTAAAAAGATAAAAAGATTCACACAAAAGTTCCTAAATGTTAAGAACACTATATAAAGAAATAAGATAAACAATATCAATAAGAACGTTCAATATGTATTGGAATATTGAGAATGGCAGACTATTTACAATACAGCAGTGTAGGCAGAGTGTGTGTTTTAGCAGAGGTCAGCATGCATTTAATACTTATTGAGTTTGTTGGGAGCAGTGATGGTTATAAAGTCTAACAGCTGCTGGGAGGAAGGACCTGCGGTAATGCTCCTTTGTGCATTTAGGATGTAGTAATCTGTCACTGAAGGAGCTCTCCAGTTCAGCAACAGCTTCATGCATGGGGTGGGAGACATTGTCCAGCAATGATGTTATTTGATCTAGGACAGAAAAACAAACAACAAAAATCCCCTCCCAATCTGTCCCACACAGACAAAAACACACCAGACAGGCATTGACATACTCTCAATATAAGACATAAATGGCTGCCAAGTGTCCAAAAATCTCCCAACAGAACCTCTGAGGGTATACCTAATTTTTTACAGATGAACATGACACATGACTTCTCTAATACAGTGTTCATATGCCGGGGGATGTGGATCCTTCCATCTGCATTAAATGTCTCCTGGCTGGAAGAGAGCCAAAAGCAATCCTATCCCTCTCGCACTTAGGGACCACCCCAAACCATGAAATGAATGAATGGTGATGGGTATACAGTTTTTCCACACATCTCAGAGAAAATATAAAAAATAAATTGCCAGTTGCCCCGCATCTTTGGACAAGTCCAGAATGTGTGCAAGAATGTAGCTGGAGTTTGTTTACAGCGGTTACATGCAGGATCCAGGTCAGTTTTATTCTTGGACAGTTTATCTTTGGACCAATGCAGATGGTGCACCACCTTTGAATTACAGCATGTCTCAGACAGATTGAGGATGAATAAATGTTCTGAATGATCTTTCTCCAGACGGAGTCTGGTATGGATTCCTCCAAGTCCATTTCCCATTTCAGCTGAGAGTCCAAGCTGATGTCATTGCTTCAGCAATGACATCTCCTCACCTCAACGCACTCTTTCCTTCCGTAATATCAAGAATATCAACCATGACACTCTTTTATCTCATATTAATAATACCCTCTCCACTTTCAACTCCTCGAACCCAGATGATCTCGTCACATTATATAACACCAGCCTCACCAACATCCTTAACTCTGTTGCTCCTCTGAAAACTTGGACTGTTTCCTTCTCCAACTCTGCACCCTGGTTCACTCCNCGGATCATGTATGTATCATCAGACGAAAATGGAAGGAGAGAAGAGCACGCTATGGTGAGAAGAACCTCAGGACATCACTGTAATTGAGTTCATTGATCAAACAGAGATGGGGGGTAGTGGAAATAAAAAAATCAAAGATAGTGGGCACACTGTTACCTGACGGTGCATTCAAGCAGCTCAACAAACTCAAAGAAGTTGACTCATGTTGTTCGACCTGGCAGCTGATTGTCACTGATGCATTCAACCGACTACACAAAATCCTCTATTATTATCGTCACCACTTTTAATTATCCAATTAAATTGCGCCCCCCCCCCCCCAATTTAAAATAAAAAAATAAAAATCAAATAAAAGTCAGGATTGAAAGTTGTTCCAATGGTGTTTTTGTAATGTGTCTGTGTTTATTTGCCTATCGCTAAATTAATAATAAGCTTACAGAACATTGCGTTGACATCTATAACTAATAAGCCATTGGTGTCAATTCAATTCATGATGGCTGCTACAGCTAGCCTACAAAAAAATAGCTGCAACTCAGCCAATCACGCTAAACCAGTGGTGTAGGCTACGTGATACGCAGGTTATTATATATACATATTCATGTATGTATATATATATACTGTATATATATATACTGTATATATATATATATATATATATATATATATATATCAAAGGTGGGCGGATGAACGCTAGGGAGCGCTAAAGCGCTATTCCGCTTACAGTGGACCTAAACTTTTTGTCAGCGTTTTTGTGAATTGACTAACTTTTATAATTCATAAGCGGATTTGTGCTATTTTTATTTAAAATGCAGTACCGCTAATAACTAATTATCTATCAGTAAAAACCAATAAACTTATTTACAAGCTCTTATGCTGCTTGTTTTATATTTTTCCCCACCGTAAACAGCAGAAAGGAGGAAGGGTGTGAGGGTGAGGGGGGCAGAGCTGAGAACAGACTCGGCTCTACCATGTAGGTAAATGCCTGGGGGTCCCATTTCAGCAGTGGCCCCGGCCCCGCCTCGCCCCGTGCAGTCACCTACATCACTAACATTGATCCTGCTTGTTAATGTACATTTAACATAAAAATAATTATAGTTACGATGAAAACGATCATTAAATACGCAATTAAAAAAACGGTCGATTTCTTTATCCCCCTACTAAAAATGGACTATTCCATGTTGATGACAACTTCCGGGTCAGTCGTGAACTCGAGGGCTAGTTCTGTGGCTAGCTGGTTGTGCTGGGTACTTGGATAAATCCGCAGACAACCCCGATGTTTCAAGCCAAATTAACGTGGCCGGATGATTTTATTGTGTCTTCTGTGTACACCACGCGACGGTGAGTCGTTAGTTTATGTATTTGGGTTGCTTTTTATGTATAAATGCGGTGGCGAGACGCCCGTGTATTTGAGATTTAAAAGTGGTGTGTTAGGGATTAAAGATCATTCTCTTTTTTGTTAATTTCGTGGCCGAATAGAATATATCTACGTAAAGTATTAAATAAATCCTTTGATTTTTGTAATTTCATCCTCTTAGGATCATTTTAGTTACTTTTCATTAAATCTGTTGACTGCCTATAGAAATTTTGATAACAGTTTAGTCCTGTGTATAAAGTAATGCTATTTTTTGTTTTGTTTATGACCTTGTTTAGGTCAGGGTTTTTTTTCACCCCCTGTTCCCACCCAGGATGGCATTGGCAAGCTACCGGACCACCACAGCTGTGCGGTAGGACTTAAATTGCACCAAACTATTTGTTTTTTTCTGGACATATTACCCTGGATCATGAACTACAAACTACCAGATTATTGATTGATGGACCTTTAATCATCCGGGATTCAAGAACCGATTTAAAATAGAAAAAAAAGAACTCTTGGGTGTAATCAGGGTCTGTTTTGTTGTGTGTATTTTTTGTCTATTGGTTATAGTCAAAGAAAATGATTATTTTTACAAACAATATTATTATAAATACCTTCCTGTCTATTGGTTATACTCAAAGAAAATGATTATTATTACAAACAATATTATTATAAATACCTTCCTAAGTCTATAGTACAATACAAACAACTTAAAACTTGCTTCTTGTCTGATGGTGTTTTATTTTAGAATTAGCGGTTTAGAATTAGCTTCCCCTAATTTTCATAAGACATTAGTGCTTTTGAAATTGTGGACCTAAATAAATTAATTAGTGCTTTAGAAATAGTGGAACTAATTTTTGGGTTAGTGCTGCCCAGCACTGATATATATATATATATATATATATATATATATATATATATATATATATATATATATATATATATATATATATATATATATATATATATATATATATATATATATATATATATATATATATATATATATATATATATATATATATATATATACATATATATATATATATATATATATATATATATATATATATATATATATATATATATATATATATATATATATATATATATATATATATATATATATATATATATATATATATATATATATATATATATATATATATATATAATATATATATATATATATATATATATATATATATATATATATATATATATATATATATATATATATATATATATATATATATATATATATATATATATATATATATATATATATATATATATATATATATATATATATATATATATATATATATATATATATATATATATATATATATATATATATATATATATATATATATATATATATATATAGATAGATAGATAGATAGATAGATAGATAGATAGATAGATAGATAGATAGATAGATAGATAGATAGATAGATAGATAGATAGATAGATAGATAGATAGATAGATAGATAGATAGATAGATAGATAGATAGATATAGATATAGCTTATATTACAACCTTGAAATACTTATTCATTTAAATAAATCCTGTTGCACCATTGAAATTCTACCATGGTGTTGTTTACTATGTTTTTTAGGACCTTGTCAATATTATAATTACTTTTTTGTTTGTTGGGACTTTATTTCAGTACCTTTATTGCATGCTTTAGTATTTTTTTGTTTTTTTTGTTCTTTGTTGTTTTAGTGAGTCAAATTGGTTCTTGTCATCCTGAGCTTGTACCGGTAATTGTACTGTTGACATTGTGTTAATCTGCATTTGATAAATAAACACGATTTGAACTTGGAACTTTTTTTTTTTTTTTTTT
>JBBPBX010004042.1:0-25967 GCA_038048925.1 Garcialebias charrua
TCTCCAAAACGTGAGGCTGCAGGTCGTGTAGACGAGCAGACCTCCTTACTCCAGACTGTGTGCTGGAGTCCCGTTCACTGGGCCCTGGCTTCCATGAAGCATTGGTGCCGAGTGAGCCGACTGGGTCCTATAGTCCATCCATTGGAGGAATTAACTTTGAAAACAGCTGTAAGTTAGCACACAGTGGAAGGTCACGTGTCGCCAGACTGTGGCTTGAACATTGCGTGTCCTTTGTTAATAACAAAGGAGCCGCCGCAGCATGAGAACGTGGGGGGGTCCCACTCTGTTTGGCAGACTCCAGACTATCTGGTGGCAAGGAGCATAGCCTTCTTCGAACAATAGGAAGAGAGATCTGATTAGGCTCTGGCTTGTTTATATTCACAGCACGCTGAACACAATCGCTGTTGTGGAGGTGTGAAAGTTGTGGCTGCCTGAGGGCGATTGATGTAGACTCCTTGTCGCTAGTATTGTTGTTGAATTTTTGGTTCCAGCTCTGGTCACAGACTTCACGGTCCTCTGTTCCTACCTGATCCTACCCTTCCTGTTTTTGCCTGCCTGCCTAAAATCTTAGTTTGAGAGTTTTGCCGCCACGTCGGCTTTTGTTTTGTGTTGTTTGGAAAATAAATAAGTTTTAGTTTAAAACATCTCATGCTTCATCATCTTGCCTGCTTTTTGGGTTCACACCTAAACGGATCGTGACAGAATGACTGAGCCAACTGAACCCAATGGTAAGATGATCACCTTATTCGAGTTTTTTGCCCGTGAGGCTGAGAAGACTGCCCGGAGGGAGAGAGAGGAGGAGAGGAAAGACCTGTTCAGGGGAACCCGCCTGGCTAGAAAGCCCGTTTTCTCCTGTCCACCTCAGTGGCTTCATGAGGAACCTTCAGAGGAGGAACCAGACACTGACGAGGAGTACTGGTTCCCCTCTGCTCCAAGCTCACGCCACCGAGGACAGAGGAGTCGACGACGGTCTCAGCTCGGCTCTCGCTCGCAGGAGGAGCGAGGGGGGGTGCTGCTGGAAGGGCAGTACAGCCCTGATTCTCCAGAGGTGCAGGAACGTTGGCAGGCTTATGTGGAGGCAAGGTACCTACGTTCGCCCAGCCATGAGGAGGTCCAGACGGTCGCTCCTCACACCTGCCTGCCTGAGGGGGTCACTTCACCGGCTCTCTTGACTCCTCCACCACCTGCTGGAGCTTTGGCTCCTCCACCCCCCACCTGTCTGACTTCTCGCCACCGCAGAAGGAGAGGTCGCCGTGGGACCCAAACCGTCTTCCTGTCCGAGTCACCCATCCCTGCTCCTGAGGCTCCTCAGACCTCGACGTTGCCCGCTGCCGCCGCAGGGGCTCCACAGACCTTCATGTCGCCCGCTGCTATCGCAGGGGCTCCACAGACCTTCATGACGCCTGCTGCTGCCGCAGGGACTCCACAGACCTTCATAACGCCTGCTGCCGCCGCAGGGGCTCCACTGACCTTCATGTCGCCCACTGCCGGCGCAGGGGCTCCACAGACCTTCATGACGCCCGCTGCCGCCGCAGGGGCTCCACTGACCTTCATGTCGCCCGCTGCCGGCGCAGGGGCTCCACAGACCTTCATGACGCCCGCTGCCGCCGCAGGGGCTCCACTGACCTTCATGTCGCCCACTGCCGGCGCAGGGGCTCCACAGACCTTCATGTCGCCCGCTGCCGCCACCGCAGGGGCTCCACAGTCCTTCACGTTGCCCGTTGCTGCCACAGAGACCACTGTTATTATCCAACAGATCGAGAGACTACTTAATGCTGCTACCAAAAACCCTGATCCCCATTATAAACTCAAGACATATTCCATCATGGAGCATTTAATCACAACTAGTGGTTTCACGCCAAACCCAGGCCTCACTCAACTATTGACTTTAGTTAAGACTGCAAGAAGAGAAGTAGCCTCCTTATTGTCTACTGCTGAGCCTAAATCCTCCATGTCGGCTGCTGAAGAGGAGGTCCCACAGCTAGAGGAGGCCCCACAGCTCTTCACGTCGGCTGCTGAAGAGGAGGCCCCACAGCTAGAGGAGGCCCCACAGCTCTTCACGTCGGCTGCTGAAGAGGAGGCCCCACAGCTCTTCACGTCGGCTGCTGAAGAGGAGGCCCCACAGCTCTTCACGTCGGCTGCTGAAGAGGAGGCCCCACAGCTCTTCACGTCGGCTGCTGAAGAGGAGGCCCCACAGCTCTTCACGTCGGCTGCTGAAGAGGAGGCCCCACAGCTCTTCACGTCGGCTGCTGAGAGGAGGCCCCACAGCTCTTCACGTCGGCTGCTGAAGAGGAGGCCCCACAGCTCTTCACGTCGGCTGCTGAAGAGGAGGCCCCACAGCTCTTCACGTCGGCTGCTGAAGAGGAGGCCCCACAGCTCTTCACGTCGGCTGCTGAAGAGGAGGCCCCACAGCTCTTCACGTCGGCTGCTGAAGAGGAGGCCCCACAGCTCTTCACGTCGGCTGCTGAAGAGGAGGCCCCACAGCTCTTCACGTCGGCTGCTGAAGAGGAGGCCCCACAGCTCTTCACGTCGGCTGCTGAAGAGGAGGCCCCACAGCTCTTCACGTCGGCTGCTGAAGAGGAGGCCCCACAGCTCTTCACGTCGGCTGCTGAAGAGGAGGCCCCACAGCTCTTCACGTCGGCTGCTGAAGAGGAGGCCCCACAGCTCTTCACGTCGGCTGCTGAAGAGGAGGCCCCACAGCTCTTCACGTCGGCTGCTGAAGAGGAGGCCCCACAGCTCTTCACGTCGGCTGCTGAAGAGGAGGCCCCACAGCTCTTCACGTCGGCTGCTGAAGAGGAGGCCCCACAGCTCTTCACGTCGGCTGCTGAAGAGGAGGCCCCACAGCTCTTCACGTCGGCTGCTGAAGAGGAGGCCCCACAGCTCTTCACGTCGGCTGCTGAAGAGGAGGCCCCACAGCTCTTCACGTCGGCTGCTGAAGAGGAGGCCCCACAGCTCTTCACGTCGGCTGCTGAAGAGGAGGCCCCACAGCTCTTCACGTCGGCTGCTGAAGAGGAGGCCCCACAGCTCTTCACGTCGGCTGCTGAAGAGGAGGCCCCACAGCTCTTCACGTCGGCTGCTGAAGAGGAGGCCCCACAGCTCTTCACGTCGGCTGCTGAAGAGGAGGCCCCACAGCTCTTCACGTCGGCTGCTGAAGAGGAGGCCCCACAGCTCTTCACGTCGGCTGCTGAAGAGGAGGCCCCACAGCTCTTCACGTCGGCTGCTGAGGAGGAGGCCCCACAGCTCTTCACGTCGGCTGCTGAGGAGGAGGCCCCACAGCTCTGTGCCATGGGTTCTGATCCCGTCACTGAGGCCTCATCGTTGGCACCCAACCACGCATCGGCTGCGGCAGGACTCCATCTGGCTCAGCAGCTGCCAGCACCTCCCTCTCTGACCCAACAGCTGCCAGCACCTCCCTCTCTGGCCCAGCAGCTGCCAGCACCTCCCTCTCTGGCCCAGCAGCTGCCAGCATCTCCCTCTCTGACCCAGCAGCTGCCAGCACCTGCCTCTCTGACCCAGCAGCTGCCAGCACCTGCCTCTCTGACCTAGCAGCTGCCAGCATCTGCCTCTCTGACCCAGCAGCTGCCAGCACCTGCCTCTCTGACCCAGCAGCTGCCAGCACCTGCCTCTCTGACCCAGCAGCTGCCAGCACCTGCCTCTCTGACCCAGCAGCTGCCAGCATCTCCCTCTCTGACCCAGCAGCTGCCAGCACCTGCCTCTCTGACCCAGCAGCTGCCAGCACCTCCCTCTCTGACCAGCAGCTGCCAGCACCTGCCTCTCTGACCCAGCAGCTGCCAGCACCTCCCTCTCTGGCCCAGCAGCTGCCAGCACCTCCCTCTCTGGCCCAGCAGCTGCCAGCACCTCCCTCTCTGGCCCAGCAGCTGCCAGCACCTCCCTCTCTGGCCCAGCAGCTGCCAGCACCTCCCTCTCTGGCCCAGCAGCTGCCAGCACCTCCCTCTCTGGCCCAGCAGCTGCCAGCACCTCCCTCTCTGGCCCAGCAGCTGCCAGCACCTCCCTCTCTGGCCCAGCAGCTGCCAGCACCTCCCTCTCTGGCCCAGCAGCTGCCAGCACCTCCCTCTCTGGCCCAGCAGCTGCCAGCACCTCCCTCTCTGGCCCAGCAGCTGCCAGCACCTCCCTCTCTGGCCCAGCAGCTGCCAGCACCTCCCTCTCTGGCCCAGCAGCTGCCAGCACCTCCCTCTCTGGCCCAGCAGCTGCCAGCACCTCCCTCTCTGGCCCAGCAGCTGCCAGCACCTCCCTCTCTGGCCCAGCAGCTGCCAGCACCTCCCTCTCTGGCCCAGCAGCTGCCAGCACCTCCCTCTCTGGCCCAGCAGCTGCCAGCACCTCCCTCTCTGGCCCAGCAGCTGCCAGCACCTCCCTCTCTGGCCCAGCAGCTGCCAGCACCTCCCTCTCTGGCCCAGCTGCTTGCACCTCCCTCTCTGGCCCAGCGGCTGCTTGCACCTCCCTCTCTGGCCCAGCGGCTGCTTGCACCTCCCTCTCTGGCCCAGCAGCTGCCAGCACCTCCCTCTCTGGCCCAGCAGCTGCCAGCACCTCCCTCTCTGGCCCAGCAGCTGCCTGCACCTCCCTCTCTGGCCCAGCAGCTGCTTGCACCTCCCTCTCTGGCCCAGCGGCTGCTTGCACCTCCCTCTCTGGCCCAGCGGCTGCTTGCACCTCCCTCTCTGGCCCAGCGGCTGCTTGCACCTCCCTCTCTGGCCCAGCGGCTGCTTGCACCTCCCTCTCTGGCCCAGCGGCTGCTTGCACCTCCCTCTCTGGCCCAGCGGCTGCTTGCACCTCCCTCTCTGGCCCAGCGGCTGCTTGCACCTCCCTCTCTGGCCCAGCGGCTGCTTGCACCTCCCTCTCTGGCCCAGCGGCTGCTTGCACCTCCCTCTCTGGCCCAGCAGCTGCTTGCACCTCCCTCTCCGGCCCCGTTCTGTCCTACTTCGAACTCTGGTCCAGCTGTGGTCGTCCGCCCGAACCCTGGTCCCGCTCTGGGGGGCCCTTGGGGCGTCCGCCTGAACTTTGGCCTTGCTCTGGAAGGTCCCCGGGACTGTCCCTTGTTTATCACGTAGCCCAGGGCCGTTTATGTGTATTTGTGTTTTGGTTTTTCCTTGCTCCCAGGTTTGGTCCTGTCGGTTTTTTGTTTAGGTTTCTTGCCCTCTGTCCTTGTGTTTGCCCCCTCCTCCCACCCTGTTCTGGCTTGGGTTCCTGTTTTCTGGATGGTCCGTCAGGATGTCGGACCTTAACGGGGGGGCTATGTCACGTTCAGCGGCCCCGCTGACCCTGACCCTCTCCCTTTTGCTGCCTGACCTTCCCCTTTAGCCTGACCCTCTCTCCTCTCCCTTAGCCTGACCCTTCCTCTGCTGACTATCTCCCTTTAGCCTGACCCTCTCCCTTTAGCCTGACCCTCTCCCTTTAGCCTGACCCTCTCCCTTAGCCTGACCTTTCCCCTTTAGCCTGACCCGCTCCCTTTAGCCTGACCCTCTCCCTTAGCCTGACCCTTCCTCCTGCCCCTGACTTCTGTCTGTCATAGTTTTTGCCCCTTCTGTCCACCCTCTCCCTTTAGCCTGACCCTCTCCCTTAGCCTGACCCTTCCTATATGTTCATCCCAGTAAGTTCATCCCTATAATGCTTGTCGCCCTCCTCTGCTCCTGTCTCTGCTCCTGTCTTCTGACCCTTCCTATTTAGTTCCTGCTCCTGTCTTCTGATCCTTCCTATTTAGTTTATCCCAGTAATGCCTGTCACCCTCCTCTGCTCAGTTCATCTGCACCATGCTTGTGTTCTCTGTTTCTGTCCTTTCTTTTCACTTCCTCCTCTGCCTGCTTCAGCTCATCTGCTCATTTCTACTCATTCCTTTTGCTCATGTCCTCCTGTCAATCAACAGTTCACCACACCCCTTCTGCCCCAGTTCAGCAATCAGTCCTTTATTCCTTCCACCTGTTAAGCTCAGCATTTAAGCTCCTGCCAGCCACTGCAGTTTGCTCAGTCATTGTTGTATTTTTGGTTCCAGCTCTGATCGTAGACATCACGGTCCTCTGTTCCTACCTGAATCCTACCCTTCCTGTTTTTGCCTGCCTAAAATCTTAGTTTGAAAGTTTTGCCGCCACGCCGGCTTTTTGTGTTTGTTTAAAAATAAATAAGTTTTAGTTTGAACATTCTCCTGCTTCATCATCTTGCCTACATTTTGGGTTCACACCAAACGGATCGTGACATTGATATATAAGGCGGTGTTTGGTTGTTTACCGCCAGAAATGTAGGAGTTGATTAAAGTGAAGTTCTGCATCCCGTCTTCTGTGTCGTCTCTTCATCACCTCCTACAATGGGAGTTTTTATTCGAGGAAACCTTTTGGGATCCTCGAACCAGGGGGAGTTGTTAGATATTTATGTAGACTGGTCCTGGCGTTCTTGATCTACTCAGAGATGGGATCATAATGAAATTATGACCCGGTTCTGACTGGGTTAAACATGGCCAGCAGCTCTAAAGAGTCTCCCATGGATTCAATATCTGTCAAGGAATAGTTTATTTTGCTTGCTACATCACGTAGAAAGGCTGTGATGCACTGTCCCATGTTTCTCCACATGCATCAATCCACATAAGATCCATTGAGATCACACTTAGTCACGCCCCCTCACATGACAGGAGGAGCTCCCCTTCTGCGAAGGGCGGGGCCTAGGCCCTATAAATTAGTAATGACACTGGACATCTCTCTCTCTCTTCCGGATGCTGATCATATCAGAGAGCCAGCGCTGTAAACTGTAACTTTTTCCTGCCTTTATTTTAATACAATTAATAAAACTTAATTCAGGTTTCTTTGATTTATTTAGTATGAGTTGCCATTTCTGAGGGAGATTGAGACTGGGGGTGGACGTGTGGAGCTGGAGGCGGGTTTCGGGTCCTGGGAGCCAAGAGGAAGTCTCCGGGGGCCTGCACCCAGCTCCTCAACGCAACACAGTACTGTATTACCAAGCACTCAGCCTATCCTAACACAGTACCCTACATAATTATCAAAAAACACATACGTTTGGGAGCCATGAAGGGAAAAAAAGAGTTATGGCCTACTGGGATGCTGTTGACGCCGTATTTCTCCGTCCATCGGCCATATTCTAGACTATTACGTTTACGACATAAAACCGCCGTCCAGCTCGGTCCGTCTGCCGTATTCCGTTCCGTCTACGACGTAAAACCGCGTTCACTGTACACACAGTATCAGTAAGTTGTACTATGTAGTTTTGTTTTTTGAATGTCCAGAGGACCAGACTTAGCTTTTTTTAGAGAGTACATTGCAGTATTCCTCTGCCGCTATGTTTACGCCGTAAAACCGGAAACTGCGTAACTCGGCTTTTCAAAATATTTTATTTTTTATGGGAGATGCGCCGTAACCACGAAACGTCGTAACTCAAGGACTACCTGTATTGAACAAAACTACTCAGCTCCTGTTCTTGTCCAGCACCACCCTCTGGTGACACTTCTGGGCATTTACTAAAGTCCAAATGAAACAAAGAGCTGAGGTCAAGGTGTGAACGACAAATCCGCCTCAACTTGTTTGGTGCTGACTGTTTTATGCAGAGGAGACCGGACTTTACCATACCATACCATACCATACCATTTTATTTATAAAGCACTTTAAACAGGAACAAGTCCACACCAAAGTGCTGGACAAACAAACACGCAACAGGCAACACATACAATGAAGTACAACACGAAAAACATAAAAACATTGCAGATCATAAATCAAACGATCCAGTACAAATCAGCTGGCATTGAAAGCAATGGAGTAGTAGTGAGTTTTTAACCGGGATTTGAAAACCGAGAGGGAGGGGGCCTGTTTGATGAGCAGCGGTAACTCGTTCCAGAGTCTTGGGCCTGCTACAGAGAACGCCCTGTCACCCCTGCGCTTAAGGCGAGTTTCTGGAACTATCAAGAGCACCTGATCCTCTGACCTCAAAGCACGTGGAGGGACATATGGGTGTATCAGATCTGAGAGATAGGCGGGGGCGAGACTGTTCAGCGATTTGTAGACATACATGAGAATTTTGAATTGGATTCGAAGATGAACCGGTAGCCAGTGAAGGGAGGCCAAGACTGGTGTAATGTGCTCTCTTTTGCGTGTGCTGGTTAAAAATCGGGCAGCTGCGTTCTGAACCAGTTGTAATCGTGCAATGGTGGCTTGACTGACGCCAAACAGAAGTGAATTGCAGTAATCAAGCCTAGATGTAATGAATGCGTGAATCACTGTCTCCAGGTGCTTTTTGGATAATATGGGCTTCAGCTTAGACAGACGCCTCAGCTGGAAAAAACAGGATTTGACGATCATGTTTACATGACTGTTGAGTTTCATGGAAGGATCCATTATCACTCCCAGATTTTTGACTTTTTGTTTTTCGGACAGGGGTAGAGCAGACAGGTCAATGCAGTGGTTTGAGGTTGTGTCATTGGGAAGGAACAATATGGCTTCAGACTTCTTATCATTGAAGCTTAAGAAATTTAAAGCCATCCAGTCCCTGATGTCAGCCAGGCAGTCGAGCAGAGGTTGAATAGAGCCTGTACCATTTTGTCTTAGGGGGAAGTAGATTTGACAGTCATCAGCGTAGAAGTAGCCTGGTTGAACCAGACCCTGTCCTTCACTTTGCTTCGGACTAGGCAGTGCAGACTGTGCAGTGAAGGGAAATGAGAATTGAGCGGAGCTGTGCAGGAAGGCGAGGGCCAGGCTAGCGTAGAAGTGGAAAGGTATATTGTGTTTCCGGAAGATAGCACCGAGTGGCAGCAGGTATAAGGAGAACAAGAGAGGACCCAGGATGGACCCCTGCGGAACCCCCCATTTAAGAGCCGCCACTGCAGAAGTAAAATCATTGATGGACACACAAAAAGACCTGTCAGAGAGGTAGGATCTGAACCAGTTTAGGGCTGATCCTGAGATGCCCACCCACTGCTCCAACCTAGCAATGAGGATCTCATGGTCGATGGTGTCGAAAGCGGATGTGAGGTCCAATAGGACAAGCAGCACAGAGTCACCAGTATCTGTGGATAGAAAGATGTCGTTAAAAACCTTCAGTAGGGCAGTCTCAGTGCTGTGGAGGGATTTGAAGCCAGACTGGAATAGCTCGGGGATAGCGTGATCCTCCAGGAAGCACTTTAGTTGGGACTCAACTATTTTCTCTAGAAGTTTAGAAACAAATGGGAGTCTGGAGACAGGCCTGAAATTGGATAATACTGACGGGTCGAGGTTTGGTTTTTTCAGGAGGGGTTGAACAGCAGCATGTTTTAATGATTTTGGCACCACACCCGAGGATAGACTGCTATTAACAATAGAGAGAATGGAGGGACCTAGAGTGTGAAAAACCTCCTTTAGAAGCCGAGGGGGGACCACATCGAAGGGGGAGCCAGATGGTTTCAGGCTACACATGACCTGCTCTAGAGAGGACAGAGAGACTGGTTCAAAATGGTCAAACACAGCAACAGATTGAGGTGGGATGGATGGATCGTGAGATGGAGGAGAAATGAGAGCCCTGGTGGTTGCGATTTTATCTAAAAAGAAATGTTGGAAGTTCTCGCACAGCTCAGTCGAGGCTTCCATGGGTGATTGTTCAGTGAGGTGGAGAACAGAGTTTAGGGTGGAGAACAGAACTCGAGGGTTACGAGAGTTTGCAGCAATGATATCAGAGAAGTATTGTGATTTAGCAGTTTTCACTGCTTTCTGATATCGGCGCCAGCTCTCTTTTACCATCTCAAAAGAGACCTGCAGACTGTCTTTTTTCCACTTCCTCTCCACCTTTCGGCATTGCTGCCTCGCAGCTCTGGTAGTGTCATTCAGCCACGGTTCGGCCCTGAGTTTTGGTCTTCTCGTTTTGATAGGCGCTACTTGATCCAAAGCCTTTAAACAAACAGAGTCAAACTGGTTTGTCAGCTCCTCAGTGCTGGAGAGGAACCCCGGGGGCTGAATTAACATGTCATTGTTGTAAACCTCAGTGAAACGTGCGGCAGTTAAATGGTTAACATTCCTGCCTTTACGTGCAGGAATGCATGTTTTAGAGGTAACATGGGGGATGGTGAACTGAAAATTCACTGGCCTATGATCTGAGAATACATTGTCTCCTATTTCAAGGTTTGAAACAGTCACATCACATGTTAAAACAAGGTCCAACAAATGTCCACGCTGCTGCGTGGGAGAGTTCACGTGTTGAGTTAAATTAAATGAGTCCAATAAATCTAGAAAGTCCTTAACCATGGGCTTCTCAGGACAACACACGTGCAAGTTGAAGTCGCCTGAAATGACGACCCGAGAATATTTGGCTGTAATTTCAGCCAAGAAATCAGAAAACTCGCTGATGAAGTTCTTAGAACAAGGCGGCCGGTAGACAAGAGCACACAAAGTTACAGGTGAATGTCCGAGTTCAAACACAGTCAGCTCAAAGCTAGAGCAGGAGACTGGAATGGACAGTTGTTTACAGTCAAAAGTTGATTTGAAGATAGTTAATAACCCACCGCCACGACCTGATGGTCGCGGGTCGTTAAAAAACAAACAGTTTGGTGGTATTATTTCCGTCAGCGCGCTGGACTCACCCGACGACATCCACGACTCTGTGATGCAGAAAAAGTCCAAGTCGTGCTCTTCAAAGTAATCCCTGAGGATGAACGTTTTGTTGCAAACAGATCGGGCGTTGACAACACAGAATTTGATGATATCCGAGCTAGCCGCTGATGAGCTGCTAGCAGCTGATGTGCTAACAGCTGATGGGGGGGCGCGCGTCCGCGGCTCGCTGCCCACAGAGAGCTGCTCCGGCCGCAGATCCCCGTTGTTTTCCTGGTCCGTGCACGCGGGAGACTGGCGATGAGAATCGAGACCATCAGCTGAAGACAGCGAGGCAGAACGCCGGGCTCTGAGCTTCACCAGCCGGCCAGCTCGTGAGCCGCGTTTCTTCCTCCGAGTCGATCGATTTCTCCGTGCAGGCTGGTGCGAAGAGCAGCGGAGGTAAACGGGCAGCTCGTCTCCGAGCAACGGGGGCAGAGGGGGCCTCCCCGATCCCGAGGTACGCTCATACTGGCCCGAATCAGCGACATCCGCGGCAGCAAACCGTAAATCCAGAAGCTGCTTCCGATCATAAACCAGCAGTGTAGTTATGTCTCCAATGAAGAACGAACAAAACACAAAAATTCCAAACACCCACAAGAGAGGTGGACACGCAGCCATGCTTACGGGCGCCATCTTGGAGTTCCCTTTAAACTTTACTGGTACCAGTCAGTGACGCTGGTTCTCCTTGGACCTCTGCCTTGGCTTCAACTTCCACGTTCTGTTCTTGTGTCTATCGAAAACTTGAGTCGTTCTGACCCATGGGCAGCAAGAGCGCTGACTTGTCTTGTAATAAACACAAACCAACACTTTGAATTTATTTAGGTTAATTCAAAGCTACTTGAATGATTTAATAAACGTCAATTATGTAACAAAAATCACGTTTCAGTACAAAAAAAGCAAAAGGAAAATCAAACAACGGTGTTTGAAAGGTTGTAAAATCTTTATAATTTTATTTATTTCTGCATTGATAGGATTTAAAACATCATCAGATTTACACACAACTCCTAAAAGCAGATAAAGAGAATCCAGTTAAAGAAATGAAAGTAAAATATTACACTTGATCGTTTATTTATTGAGGAAAATGATCCAGTATTACATATTTGTGATGGTAAAAGTATGAACCTCCAGGATTATCAGTTAATTTGAAGTTGAAATTAGAGTCAGGTGTTTTCAGTCAGTGATGATGATCAGGGATGAGTGGACTTTAATTGTGGTTTGATTTGAAGAGCAGGATCTATCAACGTTTTCACGACATGTTGGTGGAAGTGGACATGGAGGAACAAAGGAGATTTCTGAGGAGCTCAGAAAAATTGTTGTTGATGCTCATCACTTTTAGAAATGCTTTCAGTAGCTGGTGTGACAAGACCGTGTTGTTTCTACAAACCAGTCAACAGTAGAGTGACCTCTGCTGGATCTTCACCCAGAAAACAGACCAGTACCAGTAAGTACCGGAGGAAAAACACAGAGCCACACGTGGTGTGAAGATCTGGGCGCTCGAGGTAAATCTGGCCTGAAGTTTTCAGGTTCAAAGCTGAAACTTGTGATGACGCTACGAAGCTTCTCCTGCTCCCGATTCTTTCAGTATGTCAGAAGAGTAAATTACAGTCGAGGTCAAACCGACGCCTGGAAGACGTAAAAAAAGACGGTTTCTCACACAGATCAAAGAAAACATTTTGGCAGGAGATTCTTTATTAGTGAAGATCAATACTTGGACATATTGGTTCTGAACAAAGTCCTGATGATTTAAATTTAACATGACAACGTCGTTGATTAACTTCTGAACCTGCGATGGTCCGTCTCTACAGATAAACATCCCAGAATGCACTTCGCTCCTAAACCTTTCCCCATGGACGCCGTTCTTCATCAGAAGTCGCTGCGGTTGATCTGGTCCTGCTTCATCTGGGACTTTGCCGTTTCGTTTTGTTGCAGGACGTGTTTGGCGAACTCCTTCAGAGCGCCCGGCCCTGCGTTGAGGCGGCAGGTGTACTTTGCAGCGTCGGACGCTTCTTTTTGAGCATCATGGGGCACGGCGCTCTGACCCGCCAGGCGCAGGCAGCTGGCCTCTGATGCATCGTTGCCTGAAAGAAAATAGTTTGCATTTCAGTACCGTACGGTTCCAGGATCTGACACTGCTGGGGGAAAAAAAAACGTCCCCAAGAGGGGTGTGTGTTGGGCAGCAATATGAGCGCTCAAGTGTATCAGAGGAAAATGTTATTCAGCCGCAGGAAGCTCAGCAGCCCTGTCAAAAAAAAAAAAATAATAATAAAATAAAAAACGTAAATTAGCCGCTCCTGTGTAGAAACCACGGAGCCCAAAGCGCGAGAAAAAGTAGCTGCTTTTACACCGGAAATTACGGTAAATGAGCTCAAACTGTTTTACCCATGTAGGCCACGTCCTTCCAGTCCAGCTTCCTCTTCTCCACGACGGCCTGGACGTCGCGCAGCGGCTCGTCTCCCACCTCCAGGACCTCGCAGCCCGTCAGCTTCTTCAGTTTGTCAGTCAGCGCCTGTGTAACCGGGTCGGTGCTGGAGGACAGCAGCACCACCTGGAGAAAAGAGTCGGATGTCAGTGAGGGAATGAAGACGAGACGGAGGCCAACATGTTTATACGACCTCCACGTTGTCTTTCTGCAGCATCCGGATCCCTTCAGAGTCTCTGCTGTGGATGCACACCATGTCCTCTCCAGATCCAGACAGGAAGATCTTTCCATCTGTTAAACACCCGGAGATCTTCAGGAACATGAGGGACACCCCCCGACCAAAGTAACCATACCTGTTGGAGGTGAGAACCAGACAAGCCCAAACACATTAATCTGACCAAAGTGGCTAAAATAGTTCTAAGTCAACAGGTCACTCACCTGAGAACCCTCTGCTCTGCCACGGGCCAGTCAATATCCACTTCGATGTCCACGCTGTGCTCCGGCTCCATCTCAAAGTACCCCATCTTACCACCCTGGACAGAGTCCAACACAAACATCAGGATGTTACTGAACAGAGAACCTGGCACTTTGGAGAACAACGGAAGAGATTAGGCATGAAATCAGAAACGGAGGAAGATCCGGGGCTGAAGGATTACCTGCAGACATTTCTCGTTCAGGATCAGGTCCCTGGTGAAGATGTAGAACGAGCCGTTCTCGTTCAGCTCCCCGGTCCAGTCCTGACGCTTTTTAGGGTCCAGGTTCTCAGGAAGAGTGCATTCTGTACCTAACAGGAGGAAGAGACTTATTTATGGACCGTGACCTATTTTGCTAACAGAAAAACAAGGCGGAGTCCAATGGTTCACAAGGTTTTAAGCAAAAGTGGTGTATGTAGATGACTCTCAGCTACTACCACACCAAATTCTGTTTTTCAGTGATTTTTAAAGTTTTCAAAACTGAACCCATTACAATAATTATCACATCAGCTCCCAGTGGTTGTATTCATAAACCTAGCCCAGAGATCTGCAACCATTACAATCAAAAGAGACATTTCTGTTCCTTCACTTGCATAATAAAACGTGTCCAAAACCACAAAACATAATCGAAGTTTGAAATAAAAACAACACACCTCATTAAGTGTTTTAAAAATATTTAACTACTGTATTGCTTTTTAAATTATAAAATTCAAGATCTGTAAAATAACTGACATTTATTGGCAGTTTTACAAAGGCTAAAAAAATTAATTAAAATGCTGAACCATATCAATTTATGTCAAAATATTAATACGTATCTAATTGGCATCATATTAAATTACGAGGATAAACAAAAAGCCAGTTATTGAGTGTTTATTTGTGGCAGTTTCTTATAATAGAAGCAGAACCCTTTATTCAAAGGCCAGTAATTTCCTACTTGTCCTAAAATTTTCCTCCAATTATCTAAAGAAACAAATAAGGGCAGCATCGTGGCGCAGTTGGTAGAACTCGTCTCAGCGAGCAGGTCACCCCAGTTCAAATTCCGGTTGGAAACCTTTCTATGTGGAGTTTGTATATTATTTCCGTGAATGCGTGTTTTTCCCCCGGGTACTCCGGTTTCCTCCCACAGACCAAAACATGCATGTTAGGCTGATTGGTAACTAAATTATCCCAAGGTGTAAGTGAGAGAGTGAATGGTTGTTTGTCTTGTTTGTCTCCATGTGTCCCTGTGATGGACTGGAGACCTGCCTAGGGTGTCCCCTGCCTCTTGTAGTGATGGCTGGACATGGGCACCAGTGGATGGATGGATGGATGGATGGATGGATGGATGGATGGATGGATAGATGGATGGATATACAGGTTGTTAACTTGTTTTCTGTGGCAGTTTGATCACAAGGTTTTGTTTTATTTTAGGGTTTTCACTTTTGTTTTTCAAGGTTCCAAAGGAAATTTTGGAAGACTAAAATTGCCATAGCTGTGTTGGTTCTTCACCAATCCAGACAAACTTGGTGTCAACCTCTATTTTTTTCAAGCTCTATTCATTGCACATGTATAAAAGAACAATTTGTGGACTACGATCTTTTTTTAATTTTTTTTATAGTTTTTATCTCAAACCTACTTTGGGGGTACTTACTCGATACTTGGGGGGATGGTTACATGGTAAACACAAGGTAATTATAGGGTACATATTTGGGTACCTACATGATTCATATGGGGTACTTACTAAAATACCTATGGAAACCAGACCATTTTCTGTAGTAACCAGTGGCGATTTTAGCCTCTTTTGGGGGGTACTCAAGCAACACTGAATTTTAATTCAGCACTCCTGAAAAATTAAGTTAAAAGAAAATCAGTAATACTTGGTTTATTTACATAATGACTTTAATGTCTGCATGTCCAGCCCCTGAGCTGCTGGCTTTCAGTAACTGTGGCCCCCTTGAGCAGTTTAGTTGATTAGTCCTGCTTTAGAGGGTGGAATACAGTTTATTCCATTTCCAAAACCTAAACTGAGTCTGAAAAAATGTAAAAGATGGCTAAAGCCCTGCGGCTGACCTCATGATCATCTGAATACAACAGTGATAAACAAGAAGTACCACATGTTCATCAGTATGAAGGTAACTGCAGGCAAATCCTCCATTTTCTGTCCTAATTGCATTGTATGCTTAATGGTTAAATTAAAGGTTAATGCTTAAAGCTAGTTTTACTTTGTTTTGTGTTTTGTATGCAGTTGCATCTTCTGGTTGCATAAGTTTAGTCTTTGTTATGATCAGTTAAAAATAAACTGATTTTGTACAAAACATTTATTAGGCTGTGTAATGTAAAGCAGAGCGCTACGTCTGTAGCATCTTAGCTAGCACATATGCATTGTTTTCTACTGCTAGTACTTAATGCAATTTTAGTTTAACATTTTTCTTAGTTCATAGCTTAGATCTTATTGCCATTTCTCTTTTACATTTTATACTTTTGTTTGAATTTCATTCAACCACATGTATGACAAATAAAGAAACTTTGACTTTGACTGTATTGAACGCCGCTAGCTTAGCGCTACTTCTTGTTGTGCCAAGCTCTCTAAAATAGTTATTGAATCAAGTGTTTACTTATGTAGGTAAACATAGATGTTTAACAACCTGTTAAAATACACCAGAATGCACTTTCTGAGGGAGGACCCCCAGACATAGGCCTGTCACAATAACAAATTTTGCTGGACAATTACCGGTAATTGTCTCCCAAATTATTGTGATAATTGATAAAATTGTTTGAAATTTGACAAAATTTAGGAATTATTGTCAAATTTAAGAAGAAATGTTGATTTGTTTCCTCCAATTATTATTGGGCGGCCGTGGCGTAGTGGTAATGGCAGTCGTCCCCCGATCGGAAAGTTGGAGGTTTGAATCCCGAGTTCCCACACCATGTGTTGTTGTGTCCCTGGGCAAGAAACTTAACCCCAAATTGCTCCCGGTAGGACTGGCTGGTGCCTTGCATGGCAGACTACCGCTACCGGTGTATGAATGTGTGTATGAATGGGTGGATGGCTGGTGCTGTAAAGCGCTTTGGGGCCCTCATAGGGGGCTGGAAGGCGCTATATATGCAAGCTCCAATTACCATTTACCATTTGTATTGGGTGCAGTACCTTTTTTTGACCACCAGATGGCAGTATAAAACTGTTTGAACCAAAGGATGGATAGAGCAGCTATCTCTAATGCCAGGTTCCCACCGAACGCGTCAAAACGCTCCCAACGCACCGTGTTTGCTGCTTGTCAACAGATGTCTGTTCACACCGAACGCGTCTGCAGACGCGCAGTGGGAGCAGCGTCTGGCTCCCTTCCCGGTCAGATTTGTTTTGTTTTCTGTACACTGGGCAGATGAAATCAGCTGTACGTGAGCCTCGTTACTACTTGAGTGGGTTTTCTACGAGCCGAACTGCCGCTCCGAAGGTCTTTGTTGAGAATATTGCCCCACCCGCCGTGGCGCCGAGTTAGAAAATAAGAAGCAGAGCCGTGTGACGCCGGTCTGGAGGAAGTGATGAAAATGATAGAACATTTATATAAAGTTGAACGTTAAATGATAATAAAGAAATATATTAAGAAAATATGACAGGAAAACTGGGACATTACTGATACAGGAAGACATTTACACAACATTCATAAAAAGGTAAGATATACAAGGAAAGCAGGAAGAAACAGGAACTTACTCGCATTAGAATAGGACACACAGACCTTAATAAATCTCTTAAAATAATTGGAAAACATGCAGCAGGACTTTTTTGTGACATGTGCACCAGCAATTTCCCTGAAACAGTTCAACATGTCTTTATGGAATGTCCAGGGTATGAAACAAAGAATGCATTTCCAAAAATAAATAAATAAAATGAATATTAAATTTACAATTAGGGATGTTTTTAGTAGTGATATCAGTAAAGTTAAAGATCAAGTTATTATTTCCTTGAAAATACAAACTTAATAGACAGAATTTAGTTGAGATATTAAATTAATTTTACAGAATTAGACATTAATACGTATTATTGTCTATGGTTCCCACCAGTACTGATGCCACAAAGCTGTGAGTGCCTTAGACGCTATTTAACAACAGAGTGACTATAGTGCATACTTGTTGTTTTGTTTACGACGGGTGTACGATAATTTCCCTCAAAATACGATAATTTTAGGGCTCTAGTACGATAATCCTACATTTCTCACCTGGCAACACTGCTGAGGGCTAAGCCCCCCTAAAGGGCAGATTCTAGAATCGCCCCTGCAGTAACTTAATTGTTGCACACAGCTGGTTTTAATCACAGCTCTGACAGTGTGGGGGGAGTTGCAGCTAATATGTCAAATAATATCCCACATTGCAATTAAGTTTTTCCTAATTCTCCACACTTCCCAGTCAAATCAAGGGTCTGGTCTGATTTGAGACAGTTGCCCAATAGATCACCACGCGTTCCCATGCTGAATTACAATTTACTGCGATACACACACATTTAAGTACCATTAGGAGGCAAACTGCGATTATTTCTCACACGTGCGCGTGCCAGCAGCTCCCAAACGCAGTGCGTGTTTGTGTATGTGGCGTGACATGGAGTTTGCTCAACAGCATGAAGGTGATCGCGGAGGAAAAACCCGCTCAAGTCGCGCGAGCCAACAGCCGCGTGCTCGGCTCAACTTGTTTCACAGAGACGGTGTCCTTACCTTTAATTTTTATTTTATTCAATCCACCGTCCTCCCGACAGACACCCTTTAAATCCTCCCGAGCCGAGCGAAGCTGTTCCTCTTCCCCGAACAGGTGCTCCACCACACGCCGGAGGATAAGCTCCAAAATCCGGAAACAGCCGAGTCGAGCCGAGCGGTTGGCCCGAGGAATGCAGCAGGTAGCCCCTGAATCCTCTGGTGAGGGGTCTGAGGTGCTCCCGGTGCCGTTAGGACTCCTCCTCCTCTTCTCCTCCTCTTCTCCTCCCCTTCCTACAGCCTGCCGGTCCAGTGTAGCCTACTTCTACATCTCTCCTGTCCTCCCTGTCTGAGGAGGAGAGTCTCCTGCTCTCAAACTTACAATAAGCAGTCTGAGAGTCTCAAAGAAAAGAAAAGTCCTCCAGTTGACTTCCTCGCCCACAAAGACTCATTTATCGTTGAATGCCATCAGTAAAAAGAGTTATAAACACCTCAAGACTACATTCACCCTCACTCAGCGCATTAAAAAAAACATTAAAAACACCCATTAAATGTTTTTACACTAAAGCAAGAGCAGGATAGCAACGAGTGGGGCGACCGTGGCACAGTGATAGTGGCAGTCGACCCCCGATCGGAAGGTAGGAGGTTCGAATCCCGATTTCCTATACAGGGAGTCCTTGACTTACGAACGAGTTCCGGACCTAAGGACCGTTCGTAACCCGATTTTGACGTAAGTCGGAACCCATAGCACGTGCGTTCGTAAGTCCGGATTTTCGTTCGTAAGTCGGAAAATGTATGCTAGCGCTGCGCCAAACACCCGTTTTTCAACACAAACGTACATACTGGTTCATCAACATGCACAGAACTTTGTTTACAAACGGTTAGCTAACACACTTTCATCTAAAAACACATACCAGTGCTGTATTTTCTGTACTGTTCGTTAGTCCGCTCGTAAGTCCGGAACCTCGTATGTCGATGACGTCGTAAGTCGGGGACAACCTGTATTACCAAGCACTTAGCCTATCCTAACACAGTACCCTACATAATTATCAAAAAACACATACATTTGGGAGCCATAATGAAGGGGAAAAAGAGTTAATTTCCTACTGGGATGCTGGTGAAGCCGTTTTCCTCCGTCCATCCTCCGTACTCTCTATTGCGTTCACGTCATTAAACCGCCGTCCATAAAACAGCTACTTTACCACAGCTGCTGCCTGTTTCTGCCGGTCCAGCTTGGTCCAACAAGTTATGTTTTGTTTTTTAATGTCCAGAGGACCAGACTTAGCTTTTTTAGAGAGTACAGTGCAGTATTTCTCCGCCGCTACGTTTACAACGTAAAACCGGAAACTGCGTAACTCTGCTTTTCAAAATAATAATAATTATTATTTATTTTTTAATGGGAGATGCGTCGTAACCACGAAACGTCGTAACTCGAGACCGTCGTAAGTCGAGGACAACCTAAAATGAATGATAGTATTAACACAAGGAGTAAAACTTGTTGACTGCATCATGCATCATAACGTTTGTTAGCCACTTCCTTTAGCTCACTTTCAGTCTTACGGTGTGATCCGTTTGTCAAATCCACCAAATGTTTTTGGGGAGAATACAGTTAAGGCAAGTTGTTGAGAGTTTCAGTAGTCATAAAAGTAGACTCCCATTTGAATGCAGAACCCTTTGGTCAACAGAGTTCATGGTTGACATAACTGCAAGGATCCCAAAATATCAGCCTTCCATCACCATGCCTCAGTTGGTTGTGCTAAAATAGTATGGTTTTCTGGTTTTCTCCACCCAAAAATGTTTTGTTTATCAAGTAATAATATGGTGAAATATGTTCCATGTTTTTGGTTAAATTTAAATAACACACTAGAACCTAAGAACCATATCACCCTAAACTTGTAAGGGGGTAGACTTTTTTATTGCCAGGGCAATATACCGTAATGCAAACACCAGGGGTTTGTGCTTCATGCTGTCGAAAGTAGAATCATTTTTAGAAATCTGTTAGATTAATCTACAGCCGTAGGCAAAAAATATGGAATCACACTCTTAAAGGATGTTCAGTCAGCTGTTTAATTTTGCTGGTATAGAAAAAAATAATTCTGAGACCCAAGTAATTGCTTCAAGAACATTCTGATCTGAACAAAATCTATTAGCTTCTGACTTTCTCATATAGTAGTTGACAGCAGTTTTTCTTGTTTTTGACTCTTCTGGGTTTATTTTTTCCTCCACTGGTTATCTTGTAGAAGAGCCTTTCAAAGTGATGACTACATCTATTAATGTTGACATGTTTACCAATTTCAAATAGATTACGCAAAGTTATTTTGTCACATAGGGAAAAGTGAGGAAGCAACAATCGAGTGCGGTACAGCTTTGCCCATTACTGTCTTTACTTTCCAGTTTTGCTGTCATCTATGCAGGCTGACTACAGATTGGGACTGACTTATCATTTAAGTTGAGATAGGTCTTTATTGATCCCTCAGAAAATTGTTTAAAGGAGCATATTGTGGATTTTGGAAGCAACATTTTAGGCATAATGCCTAAAAAATACCTTTGGTGGTTTCAGGATCTCTTGCATTTTACCAGCCTCATTTCCAGTTAATTAATGTATTGTCTCATTTTTTTTTCTTACTAAATCCAGTTTGTATTTTTGTACTAACTACGCTAATACCAGAAGCTGGCAAAACAAAATTAACAATTAAATTGCTTAGGGATAGCTTATAAGTGCAACTACTTGAACAATTAGGATTATCATCAATACAGTCAATCCATCCTAGAGCAGAGGTGTCCAGTCCTGGCCCTTGCGGACCACTATCCTTCATGTTTTAGAGGTTCCTTTGCTCCAACAGACCTAATTTGAACAAATGAGGGATTCACGTTTCTGCTGAACATGAAGAGGAGATTCAACCACTGAACCAGGTGTTCTATAGAGAAACCTCTAAAATGTGCAGGATAGTAGATCTCAAGTGCCAGGATTGGGCATTCCTGTTCTAGAGCGACAACTGGAGGGCAACTCCATTCTTAGATCCTTTTTTTTTTTTCTTCCTAAGTTTGATTAGTTGTTGGGACCAGTGGCGATTTCAGATTCTTTTTGAGGCTCAAGCACCATTACGTTTTAACTCAGCACCCCTGAAGAATAAAGAAACCATTAGGATTTTATAAGGAAACTCGATTCTTAAACCTTAGATTCACAAAAATATTGAATAAATTTGGAATAATTATGGAATAAATAATGACAATCTTAAACGGGCTAGTAAATTCTATATGATTTGTCAATGTCAATTTATTTATAGCACATAAAAACAACAGAAGCTGACCAAAGTGCTTTACAGTAAAGACAGATTTTTTTTTTAATTGGGATTTTTGTTTTGTTTTGCACGAGTTGGATCTATGCCAGGGGTGTCAAACTCATTTTGATCTGGGGGCCGCATACAGCTTAATCTGATCTCAAGTGGGCCAGACCAGTAAACTCATTCCAAAATTACATCGAACGAACAGTAAGTCCACTTTTTTCATTGTATTAGTGCAAAGAATAAATAAATGATAAAAATCTTTACATAAAATTAATTGTCCTTACACTTTTACTCAGTTTAACATTTATTTAAGACTTAAAACACATTAAAAAAAACTGATCACAGGGATTGCACAACGTTTTAAAACATTTAGTCAACAAACAGTTTTATAGGAAGAAGTCCATTTTTCTTGAAAAATACGACACTCTGTGTCCCCTTTTCTTTTTTTTGTCAAGGACATTCCGCTGATGAGGGTGCCCGACTGTCCGTTCCAAAAGAAAAAGCGGGTAAAGCGATTGAACTGACTGAAACACAGTGCCTCTGGGTCCTAGAGGCACTGTGTTTGAGTAGGAGAACATAGGAACTGACTAAAACACAGCGCCTCTAGCGGACAACATAGGAACTGCAGAAAATAACATTTATTCTTTTTTCTAATAATTCTGATTTATCCTTGGGCCGACTAAACACCCTGGCGGGCCGGTTCCGGCCCGCGGGCCGTATGTTTGACACCCCTGCTCTATGCCATCTGTCAATCAATCCAGTAGGCTCGTCAGCAACTTACCAATCAGTAACTTACCAATCAGTAACTTACCAATCAGTAACTTACCAATGAGTAACTTACCAATCAGTAACCTCCATTTGTGCTGAAGTGAAATGGGGGGGCAGAGCGCTACATCTATAGCATTTTAGCTATCAGTCTGCATGATGTGCCCCACAATACAGTTGTCAGCAGTTGTTGATTGGGGTGGGGTGCATGTTAGGATGCGTGAGAGAAGCGGAGCATTCTCTGTTCAAACAAGGAGAGCTGTTGGTCAGGCTATGTCTTGTTGCTCTCTAAAATAGTGATAGAATCAAGTGTTTACTCATGTAGGTAAACACAGATGTTTAACATGTAAAAAAAAAATAGACCAGAATGCAGGAAATTACATTTAATTTGTTCACATTTTTCAGAGGTAGGACACCCCCAGACCACCAATGTGTCTTGCGCACATTACAATGCTAGCTATAGGGTCAAACAACCAAGAAAGGAAAATAACGTATATTAAGGAATGAACTGTTGCCGGCTGTGAAAATAACTGGGAATTGTAAGGCTGGGTATGGTCGACTCTCTTCAAGAGTTATTATCAAATGTGTGTATTACATAAACCCCACAGCCTGCAAAAAGTCTTACAAGCGTCTCTAAAATCCATTTAAAAGAAAATAGTTGGCAATACAGGCGAAAGGCATGGATTTCTAAAGGACTCAAAAAATTGTGTAGCCTTGAGATAGGAGCAGGTGATGTGTCAATTAAACAAAATATCTTCAAAATCTTCATTTTGTACGGAAGGCTTTCACTCACAGTCTAAGGTTTCAATTTTTACCTGAGATAACCTTCATAGACAGAATGTCTGGAAAGGCATAAACTAGAGGCATTTCTCTAACAGTGTTGACCTTTCCAATAAACACCTAACCTGAAAAAACTATAAACTAATTAGTTATGTTTCTACCTCATCTGAGAAAGAGTTTTCTCTTTAAGCAATAGAGAAAATGACCCTAGTTTCTTCACACTCTGTTTCATGGGTATCATTTGGACCAAATAAGATATAAAATCTCAGAGGCAGATCCTCTTTTTGATTCATGATGAAAAACGTTACTAAACTTCAATTACTCCTACGCTCTTCCTATTTGTTTCAGGGAGCTAAAGTGCTTACTTAGCTGTTTGGTGGCTTGGTGATGTGATGGATGGTGTTAATTTCTCCACGTTTCCAAATTATAGATGACTACATTATCTAAAATGTTGTATTCTGTAAATAATCCCCTTCACGCAGCTATTGGGTTTGAAAAGCAGGGCCAATTTGTTTTAAATTTGTTTTCAGAGCGAGTCTGTGGAGGTTCTTTCGAAGGATGTGTGAAACGTATCCTTCCGCTTGTCCTCATTTGTTGGAATGTCGGGAACAAATTATACAATTTTTGTATGCTGGCCCTCCCACCTGTTGACTTTGAGATACACCGTCTCTTTGAGAATCCCGTAAAGTCTGCAGAACTCAAATGTTTATCAAAACCCAACGTCTAGAAGTGAAAAATCCTCAGAATGGGGTTTGATTGTAGAGTATTCAAACTGCCATGAAACTTAAATGAAGGGCAATTAACTGGCGGGACGATATGCACCGAGGTGACCTGATCTCTGCCCGGCTCTGCAAAGTGTATTTTACTTCTCATGAATAGAATATCAGCTCATTTCCTGGGTCATCTGCTCCTCGGGTTATTGACTGAAGGGTTCACCAAATCTACGTGACCTCCAGTTCTAGAGAGAGGCAGAACAAAAAGACCAGAGCAGTGTCATCTGAATCCCAGGTGTGACGCTGTAATGAAATATTCTGGAACTATAAGATGCAAACAACATCATAAACATGAAGTAAACACAAACACATTTAAACCATAAATTACAGCAGGTCTTCCTATTATCTTGTTAAGCTTCTCTTTTACTCTTGCAGAGGTCCTTTGGTCATAAACCATCCCTTACATTCTCTCTTCTCCATGTTTCTTTGAATGGTTGACCTCAAGTATCATCCACCTTGAATACTTCTACTCCTTCCAGTGCCACTATTCCATGTTATGTCTCAACTGATTTGCTTCTACTAACTTTTAATCATCATCTTCTCTCCAGAGCATATCACCACCTCTCCAGACTCTCTTCCACCTGCTTCTTAATTTCACTACAGGTCAGAATGTCATCTTAAATAAAACAGATTTTTTGGAACTCCTGCCTGACTTCATCTATCCACTGCAAAGTAGCATGGGTCTTTTGAAGATCCTCTGTTGCTTTGTTTTATCAATTTGTTGTGTTAGTTTCAATAAAAATAAAAACTTATGAGCCGGTCACCAGGCTTTTAGACGCCACCCACCATTGCATCATCTACCTTTATACCCTCCAAACAAAAGTTTAAGAAAGGTGCTCTAACTTTAAAAATTGTTAATATGGACCAGGTGTCACACTTTTACAGTATTATTTATGTAGTTATTTTTGCTTCAATATTAGCACTTCATTGTTAGATACAGTAGTCGCGAGGATTTCCATTCTCAGCTCCCCCACGATAAGTGGAAAAAACGTGAAGTTGGAATATATATACAGGTAGTCCTCGACTTACGACGTAGATCCGTTCCTAGGCGGCAGCGTAAACCGATTTTCGACGTAAGTCAGAAAATACGTACATACTGCACCATATACATGTACAGTACTGTATTACCAAGCACTTAGCCTATCCTAACACAGTACCCTACATAATTATCAAAAAACATTTGGGAGCCATAATGAAGGGCAAAAAGAGTTAATGGCCTACTGAGATGCTGGTGACGCCGTCTTCCTCGGTCCATCCGCCGTATTCCATATTCCTTTTACGACATAAACTGCGTTCACAGTACAATACAGTCATCCTCCTCGGTCCATCCGCCATATTCCGTATTCCGTATTCCATTTACGACGTAAAACCGCGTTCACAGTACAGTACAATCGTCCTCCTCGGTCCATCTGCCATATTCCATTTACAATGTAAAACCGCGTTCACAGTACAGTACAGTCGTCCTCCTCGGTCCATCCACCGTATGCCGTATTCCGTATTCCATTTACGATGTAAAACCGCATTCACAGTACAGTACAGTATTCCTCCTCGGTCCATCCACCGTATTCCGTATTCCGTACTCCATTTACGATGTAAAACCGCATTCACAGTACAGTACAGTATTCCTCCGCCGCTGCACCGCGTACAGTACAATACTGTATTCTTCCGCCGCTGCATGACGACGTTTATGACGTAAAACTGCGTAACTCGAAATGAGGCTTTTCATAGTACGGGGCGGCCGTGGCGTAGTGGTAATGGCAGTCGTCCCCCGATCAGAAGGTTGGCGGTTTGAATCCCGGTTCCCCACACCATGTGTCGTTGTGTCCTTGGGCAAGACACTTAACCCCGAGTTGCTCCCGGTAGGACTGGAAAGCACCTTGCATGGTAGTCTGCCGCTACCGGTTTATGAATGTGTGTAGCACTTTGAGATTTTCACTAATGAAAAGTGCGTTATAAATTGAATTCATTATTATTTTTATTATTATTAAATGGGAGAAGCGTTGTAACCACAAAACGCCGTAACTCGAGACCATCGTAACCCGAGGACTACCTGTATATGAAAGCATTTAAAATCCTTCCCACACTCTTACACTATTCTAAACAATGTTTCTAAACTCTAAGCACTGTCATGTCAATCACATGTCATGATCGCCGCTCTCTCTGGCTGCTCTCTGCCACCTGCCAGCATTCTTGGTCACACCCACTTCTCCACAGCAGAGCGGAGAACATGACATGATGAGGGAGCTTCTT